>SZWC01007956.1:89617-118115 GCA_023375785.1 Penium margaritaceum
ACACACGTGCAGACACGGATGCATGCACAAACGCACACATGCACGCATGTGTGTACACACGTACACACACATGCACGGACACATTCACACACACATGCACGCATACACGCATGCAAGCACAAATGCCCACACACACGCATGCAAGTACGCACACATGCATGCATGCATGCACACACACATGCACGTACTTACTCACTCATTCTGGCACGCATGCATGTATGAACGCATGCACGTATGCACACACGCACACATGTACGCATGTATGCATGTACCCATGCACACACGCACACACACACACGCACGCAGACATGCACGCACGCACGCATGTACGCACACACGCTTGAACGCACGCACACACACACGCATGCATGCACGCACGCATGCACACACAAATGCAAACACGTACGCATGCATGCACACATGCACGCACACACACATGCACGCATGTACACACACATGCATGCATGCACACTCGCACACACACACACACACACACACACACATCCACTCATCCATTCTGGATTACCAGAGTTCATCCTGGAATACCAATGTATCTTGGAATCCATTTCTTAGTACCTGCTGCTTGAGCAATTCCCAAATGGAAACTCATCTGGCAAAATTTGAGGACATGAATGGGATTTACTTCATTGAATCAATGATAAAATCCAAAAGTTTGACAAACTTACCATCCCTACAAAGCAAGGAAACAGGAGGTTGTGCATTCAATGTAGTTTTAGCCACAGCTTGCAGATTCAGGTTTTGAGGGAAGGCATATGGGAAGGAATCCAGAATTTTGGAAATCAGAGAAGGATGGTCAGGGAACCGACATAACCAAAATCATCCTCACTTCTGACCACGTTCCAACTCTTGGTACTTACTGTCTCCACAAACTTTTCCAGCATCTTCCTAAACATATCAGTACATCACTACATCATCACTACATCACTTCTTTTGGCTCATTCTCATTATCTCCTGTCCCTGAAAGTCTTGCATCTTTTTTGGTGGCTGTGTGTCATGCTGTCCTTCCTCCGGGCTATACGAGTTGATTCTCCTGGAACTTCCAGGTCCTTCTCACTATCAGATAACGTTTTTTAGCTCTTTTCTAGCTCCATATTCACATTTGATTCCTACACGTAACAAAGACCCAGCTGCTCCGCCACACATGACTTCTCAGGCGCACCCAAATGCTCAGGCACACCCGCCTGCTCCGGTGCACCCAACAGCTCAACGGAAACAGACTGTTGCATGGCCCCTGACCACTCCGCAACACCCAACTGCACAGAAACACCTGAATGCTCAGCGGCATCCGACTGCTCAGCGGCACTCGACTGCTCAGCGGCACCTGACTACTCAGCGACACCCGACTGCCTAGCAGAACGCGACTGCTCAGCGGCACCCAATTGCTCAGGGACATCCGACTGCTCAGGAACATCCCACTGCTCAGGGGCACCCAATTTCTTAGGGAAACCAGACTGCTCGGGGACACCGGACTGCTCAGGGACACCCGAATGCCCAGGGGCACCCAACTGCCCAGGGAAACCCAACTGCCCAGGAAGACCCGGCTGCTCAGGGGCACCCGACTGCTCAGCGGCACCCAAATGCTCCGTGGTACCCGACTGTTTAGCCGCTTCCAACTGTCCGCCCTCACCGGACTGCCCGCCCTCAGCCAACTGCCAGCCCTCACCCGACTGCCTGCCCTGACCCGACTGCCCGCCCTTACCCAACTGCCCGTCTTCACCCGACTTCCCGTCCTCACCAGACTGCGCACCCTCACCCGACTGCCTGCCCTGACCCGACTGCCCGCCCTTACCCAACTGCCCGTCTTCACCCGACTTCCCGTCCTCACCAGACTGCGCACCCTCACCCGACTGCCCGCCCTCACCCGACTTCCTGCCCTCACCCGATTGCCAGCCCTCACCCCACTGTGCGATGGCACCCGACTTCCCAACCACACCGGACTGCCCAATTCCAACACCCGACTGCCCTGCTGCAACTAACTGCCCTGCCGCACCCGACTGCCCAGCCGCACCTGACTGCTTTGTCGCGCCCAACTATTTGGCAGCACCTGACTGCTTGGCAGTACCAGATTGATCACAAATATCAATTACAATTCCTTTTCATAATCTTCTCAGCCCCTCTCCTGCTTTTACTGACCTGGCTAGTCTTTTCTTTGCTCAAGGCCCTTATTCTTTTCAAACCCTGTGACCAATTCTTTCAGCCTGTTCTAGACCCTCGCGGTGTGATCCTGATTCTGAAGCATTCTCTTTCTACTTCCTCACACATGAAACTCCCTTCACATGCAAGAAACATTGAGTGAGAGTACGGACGGCCGCATCTTGTACTGACACGAGAAAAAAAAAAAAAGGGGGCTTATAGATTGGTACCAACATGCCAGGGACTCTAAAACAGCACCACCTCTGTATGCCTTGTACAGTGGCCTGTTCTGCTCGTTGCAAGTGTCAACTTGGACCATGCATTTGGCAAAAGAATTGCCTGTAGCATGTGGGTTCAGTTTCACCCAATTTGCCTGGAAGAACTGCTCAAGATCTATAGCAACTTCAGTGTCTTTTGCGCGACCAGTTGTACACAAACAACAAGGAAATGACATTTTGCTGGCCACGCTAGCAGCAATTACCACCAAGTTGCAAGACACTCATGGGACCAGTACAAATTCTTCAAGAAAAAACCAGTCTAGCACCCAGCATTCAACCATTCTTTCAAAACAATTCCTGTCTTCCAGTGTTGGCGTCCAATGCACATGTTTTGGGTCCCATTCTCCTCTGGGCAGCATCGACACGGAATTTGTCAAGGTCTGCATGACCACGATTGATTCTGGGCAGCTGCTTAAAACAAACATGACGACGAAGAAGAGAAAAGAAACAAACAAACCAAGGGAGGCGTCGACAAAACGGGCGTCGATGACTTCAAGATGTGTATCCTCACCACGAGACTCAGTCGGCGTGGGATGGGCCCGTTGTTGCTGGAAAGTGCCGGACTGAAGGCACTCCTGCTGCTGCTGCAGCAGTGAGTGCTCGACCGCAGCTTTCATGACAGATCATCCTAGGTGCGGGGCAGGCTAGTTTCACTGTGGTTGCTGCTGCAGCTCCTCTGAGTCTACAAAGTACGCCTTTGCATCGGTTCCTTACTCCCACAACAGTAGCTCATGCACGTTCAGATACTGCGCAATGCTGCAAAAGTGTGTATGGAACGGATGGGTGACTCAAAGTCTGCAGCTCCTAAGCCGTCATACGGTGAAACAGAGTTATAGTAGCTGTGGCCTGGGGGATGCATGGAGTCTGTGGCGCCTAAGCCATCTGTCAGGACCGAGGTTGAAGACCCTCCTTCGATAAAGGCAGGAGCACACGAGTCATCTACGAGGAGACCTAGCAAGGTCTTTGCTACGTACGTCATCCACTAAGTATGGGAGCACACAGCGCTCTCCCGGCATCAAGCTCATGACGGAAACTACACGAGCTTAAATGATCATAAGACAAAAGAAGTACTCCGAGTAATCCTAGGGTTTTGACGAGCCGAGCCTGAGTCGCAGCTAGCATACCAAAACCCCATAGCCAATTTTTTGTGACACAAAATACTTTAAATTTTCTCTTTCTGTGGAACAGAAGACACTTATAGTGTTCTGTGACCAGAGCATAGCGCTTTTCATGCGTTCTGTTTTTACAGAACGCATGACGAGCCCCATGTGTCTCAAACAGGACACTGGTTGTGTTTTGTGTATCTCAAAAGACAAATGAACTATTTCAACACAACACTCCAGCATTGTGTCGGTCCGTGACAGAGTCGCCTTTTTGTATTCAGAAACAGTGATGGTTGTTCCATGGATACACAGGATACTACACTAGTTTCCGTGCCGAACAGCAAGTATTGTTGACTTTCTGTAACAGCACAGAATACCTTTTATGTCTTCATGTGGCCAAGCACATAGAGATGGAATTTTGTTCACGTGCACGTGTTGCAAGGCTGCACCGGAGCACTGTATTGTGCTTTCTACAGGAAACAAAAAACATTGAATGAGTTTACGTTTCCCGGAACAAAACTTGTAGGTGTTCTTGCTGGGAGACAAAACTATGATACACTTGCTTTGTGCACACATGGCAACATAGATTAAGATTTGACATTTTGACGGGAAACGAAAGACCTATACGGGTGTTCTGTTAGTTGCAGAAGTATAGCTCGTGTACCTGAAGAAAGGCCACATGGGAATACAGGCATTTCTGGATCCCAGAACACCATGATAGTGTTTTTTTTATCCACAAGTCTCTAAGCAGCTTCATGTCTTCAGGCCCCGGGCACTTCTTATCCTCTGTCACAAAAATCATGTTCTACGTTCTGTGTAACAAAAGACTAGTCATGACATTCCGTAGTACAAGACTCACTGGTACAGTTTTTGTACAAGGAACACGTGTTTCATTTTCGTGTATCAGAACATCGTTTTTGTTCTTCGTGGCCGGGAACACAGAAGAAATTGTTGTTCCTGTGTCATGAAGAAGAAGCAGTGCATTGGTGCGTGCCTGAGAACACGACACACAAAATGTAGTGACAGCCGTAGATGGTGTCCTAAGTCTTGTTTCCGTTCGTCCGATTGTCTGAATTAACGGTCAGAGACGTCAGCATCTCCATGATCACAAGAAGCATTTCCATGCTTTCCGTGATCTTGCCTCTTACAATTTTGCAAAATTCAACGTTTGGAAGTGTTTCCGGCTCATTGTTTTGCGGAGCACAACGTTCGGAAGTGTTGTCGTGAAATTTTCAAACCGGATTTCACGCAATTTTCTACCGTTCAGCCTGAGATCTAAGATTTTGTCTCCTACCTTCGGGGTCGATTTGGCCAGCTTGCCGGAACTTAGCCAGCATGAAGAAATGATAATTGGATAGCATCCAACCACCATCCATGTCAGCTGCATGGAGGTGCCTAAAATTATCCCTGTTTGCATGCTCAATTAATTAGTTTGCAACTGTGCCTTTGCAAACACTGATTTTCTTGACAAAACAATAGCGTGTCCCGTCTCTTCACTCAAAGTGCTATGCTATCTACCAGCTAAACTTTTGTTGTTTGCCTCTCGGGCATTGACTCACGGTGTTTTTGTCTCATACCCAAAAAGTATCTTGAAATCGTCAAAGACAACAACTTTTGGAAAACCCCCCTCGTAACATTCAGTGGCTGTGGGTTTTGTTAAGGTTCGGGCACTTCCCAGGCCCCACGGTAGCGGGGCCTGGGAAATTCCTTTTCAACGAATGGGGAGGTTAGTCTCCTGAATTTTTGACAGGTGCAGAAATGTTTTTGGTGGAAGTGACCGGATATGTAACGCGGGCCTTGGGACTTACCATCAAGAGGCGCGAGCCAGCTCGGAAAATTCGATTGTAACCATCCAAATGAAAATCAAATCACCGTCCTCCTCATCTGGAGAACTCTTCTGTGCGTGTCGTCATGGCTCGCTTCTCCACTCAAAGCTACATCATTGCTTTGTCTGTAAAGTTATGATTCATCGTTCCTATTTCAATCATTCTGTTCCTGTTTTTAGAAATAATGGTGGAAAGTTGTGTAATGTGTTATATACACTTAATTTATCCGGACATGCATTACGAGGAAAGTAAGACTTGAAGTGATGCTTTTAGATCAAGTGTGACTCGACCTCCCTATTTTGGTCGTAGCAGAGGTCAGCCAGTCTCACGGAATCGTGCAATGATTGCGCTAAGCTGTCGTGACCTTCATTTTCATTTTTTTAATAAGAATGTGTAGTATTACATTCCCCCCCCCCCTAAGCTACCAATCGCCCTGGGTTTGTTGTGTGCTTTTGTGATGGAGTCAGATATGACCTTTCATCATCATGGTGACAGTGCCAGAAAATGGAGGGAATAAAATCGTGACTTGGCACAAAAATTTTGACAGATACTTCACCCTTCTAAGAAAAGACATGTCAGCCACGCTTCCTCCCCCTTTACTAGAAGCATCCCTGCGATAGGTGTCCAGGCATCCCCTTGACAAGCTACTTGGCGTGAGCCAATAATGAGCCTAAGGGCAAGTGCCGTTATCCTCTCAAGGGGGTTTGTGTCAGGTTGGTACCCCCGAGGGCACGCCGATTTTGACGGGCAGCCATTTCCTCTGAATACTTGGTGACTGCTCCATGTGGCACTTGCGAATCTCACTCCCAAGTATCGTGGTCAGGTCAACAACTGGCCCAGTGGATGAGGTACTCCTTAACCACTCGTGCATGCAAGTTACGTTCACGGTGTTGGAGGATGTGGTGCACCTCACACTGGCCTTCCTTGGCAAGGACTATAAGAGGCGGTGGACGAACGGACCCCTCTATAGTGCAGGCTACAAGGAGGCTCACATGACATGTATCATGGATGTGCATGGCAGGTGGATAGGCCAATGGATGAGCCACTTCTCCAATATCTTGATTCACTATGAAGGGGCCAAGCCACTTTGGTAGCATCTTCCGTGTACCTGACGTTTCTAACCACAACTTTTGTGTACTCAATAGCACACAATCTCTAGGAGTAAAGGATAACTCATGAAGTTTTTTTGTCGGCATAGGCCTTCTGGCACTGTCGAGCGATATGTAGGTGAGTCTTGGCATCCCGCCATAGGGCATCCATGCATTCCACAAAGGCCTCGAAGGAGGGTACGTGATCCCCGCCACCCCGGCAATTCACTATGGAAGCGGGTACCACCGAATGCCTGCCGTGGTTGAGGAAGAAGGGGATAAAGCTGATGAAGTCGTTGACTGCATTGTTTTTGGCAAACTCGGCTAGGGCCAAGTAGTTATCCCAATCTTCTATCGTTGGGTCCACGTACATATGGAGCAATTTTTCAAGTGTTTGGTTCATGCACTCAGTCTGCGCATCTGTTTGTCAGTGAAATGCCGAGGACACAGTGCTGTTTGTGAAAAAAAACTGGTGAAATGCGGATGTGCATGGACTGTCGGGCGTTGAACAACGCTACCATCAAGAACCGCTACCCTCTTTTTCAAGACGAAGAACGTTTTGACAAACTCCGAAGGGCTCGAATTTTCACCAAAATCGACTTACACAGCGGTTACCACCAGATTTGCATGGCTAATGCCGACATCGTGAAGACGGCATTCCGAACTCACTTTGAGCACTTCGAGTTCTCAGTCATGCCATTCGGACTCACAAATGCTCTAGCGACGTTCATGGCGGCAATGAACAAGATTTTTTTACCATACCTTGACGATTTTTTCGTGGTGTACCTCGATGACATCCTGGTGTACAACTGCACCCCGGAGGAGCATGATGGGCATCTTTGAAAAGCTCTCAAAGTTTTACGAAGAGAGAAACTTTTCAGAAAACTCTTGAAGTACGACTTCGGTCGCCGTTCAATCGAGTTTTTGGGTCAAGTCATCAACGGCGGACGGATCACCATGGATCCAAAAAAAAAGCGGTCACTGATTGGCCGACGTCAACCAACGTTTGAGACATCCAAGTCTTCCTCGGCTTCTGAAATTACTACCAGCGTTTTGTACGTGATTATGGCCGAGTGTCAGCGCCTCTCTCCAACCTCACTCGAAAAGAAAATGAGTGGCGGTGGGGAGATAACAAACAAGAAGTGTTTACCGCTTTGCAAAATGCTCTGACCTCGGTGCCAGCCCTATGAGTAGCCAATCCAACGGTCGACTACGTCATGGCTAGGGACACCTCAGATCGAGCCATCGGCGTAGTCCTCATGCAAGACAACGGCAACGGCGAACAACCGGTTGCATACATGTCTCGAAAATTGCAAGGATCGAAACTCAACTACGCCATACACGAGAAAGAGATGCTGGCAGTCGTACATGCATTGAAGACATGGCGGTGTTATCTGGAGTGCCGCCGATGCATCGTACACACTGACCAACATGCTCTAAAGTATTTGAAGATGTAGCCAAACCTCAGTTGACGTCAAACCCGATGAATGGAGTTCCTTCAATCCGGGTTCGACTACAATATCGAGTACTGGCCAAGCAAAATCAACCCAGCCAACGCACTTAGCCGCTGACCAGACCTAATGGCTGAGGCAACGACGCTACAGCTACAGCAAGATCCGTATCTCGAGCACCTGTTCACACGGGGCTACCACCAGCACCGTGGATAGGACAAGGCGAAATTCCGGTGCAACGCACGCTATTGGTGACAGAGATTTACTCCCCAGGTGGTCATTCCCCCCGACATTGAACTTCGCTGTATGCTACTCAAAGAATGCCAGGACACCGGTCTAGGTGGACACTTTTGTGAGGACAAGACACTGAAGAAGCTGGCGAAAAACTGCTGGTGGGAAAATTTCCAATCCAATGTAGCCACCCTCTACAAATCTTGTGACATATGTCAACGACAAAAATCCTGTCGCACACGGCCACCCAGACTTCTGCAGCCCCTCCCTATTCGGACGAAACCGTGGACTGATATCTCCATTGACTTCATCACAGGATTACTTGTCACACCCGAGAGATATGACGCAATCCTCATGATTGTCGACAGGTTTTCCAAAATGTCCCTCTTCATCCCGACAACAACCACCGTCACCGCTGAAGGACCAGCACGGTTGCTTCTAAACAACATTGTGTAGCTACATGGCATGCCGAGAACCATCACGAGCGACAGAGATGGTCAATTCACCAGCCGTTTTTGGCAGAAACTCATGAATCGCTACGGCAGCCGAATCTAACTTTCAACTACGTTACATCCTCAAATCGATAGCCAACCCGAGTAGACCGATCAAACGCTCGAACAACTTCTCCAAACACTATGTGAACCTCACGGGACAGATTGGGCACAAACTTCCCGACCGTCCAAATTGCATATAATTCCGCAATTTCCACTACAATGGGCAAAACTCCATTTGAAGTGGTGTATGGAAAACTTTCCACCACACCAGCCGGACTACATAGTCAAAGCAACATTCCCGTGGTTGATGTCCAATGCCACAAATTCACCACCATCTGGGAAGAAACATGACAGGCCCTTGCAAAGACGTAAGCAGCGATGAAGCGACCAGCTGACGAGCATCGCAGTGACAATGTTTTCGTCGCCGGCGACAAAGTCCTCCTAAGTGTGGCACATATCAAGCTTTGTGGAGATGACTGTTTAGAGATCAAACAAGGATGGTGGGGATCGTTTGAGATCGAGCGCATGCTGTTGGTTTTGTGTCAGTACCACGTGGTGACCTCTGGCCTCGTTGCACACTCACCTCTCCGGTGTAGGTGACTAACTGGTGAGAGGCAACCACTACTCGCTGCTACTTCGTGGTGCCATGACTACACGGCAAGCCTCATAGTCAGGCATCTGCACAAGTCTCACATGCCTCTGGCTGGCGTGCATGCATGCATGCACATTTATATTGGGTTCACACTCTAGCCTGTTCTTCGGCAGGTTTTCTCTCCAGTGACCTGGTTGGCAGGCTGCAACTTTGCAATGGGTAGTTTGGTTCGGCTCACCTAACTTGGAGTTTGGCAAGCAAGATTGAGCTCGCTGCTCACTCGCTCGCCTCCTCCCCACCTGACGGCTATCACCTCATCGTGTGTGTCTCGTGGTTCTATGTTTCTTCACACTTACTTTCACACAAACTTCCCGTGGCTCCTTCCAACCATTGCATTGTGTTTTCCTTACACTAGTCCAACTGTTGCTTGCCTGTCTGGCACAGCAGCCTATTGGTATCAGAGCAGCGTGGAAGACGGAAGGCGCATTGAAGCGTCGTCCCTTGATTCTGGGACAACTTTGCAGCAGGCTCTCTCACCGCCGCACGCCAGCCATCTCACCACCGCACTCTTGCCTTGCTCCCACACGCTGCCTAGGTCTCTCCTCTAGGCAGCACTAGGGGGGATCCTTGCATCTGCGGAGGACCCCACTGAGAACCGCTAGATGGACCACCGTGCTTGGCGGAGTGCCATCCACGCAAGGTGGACCGCCGTACCTGGCGGATCGTCACCCATGCAAGGTGGACCGCCGTGCTCGGCGGATTGCCACCCACCCAAGGTGGACCGCCATGCTTGGTGGAGTTCCACCCACGGGCTGCGCCTCTGCAGCCCTGCTTCCGCAGGCTCGGACTGCAGTGGACTCCAGATCCGCCCTCAACCGACAACCTGAGCAGCAGCAAACAGCATTGCAACACCTTCACACACCCAGCCATGCCACATTCCTCTGTGCAGTAGCAGCATCGACGCCTTGCCGCAGCAGCAGCAAGCAGCATTGCAGCAGTAGCATGCACATTGCCCTAATACATTTCTTTGCATAGCAGTAGCAGCATTGACGCCTTGCAACAGCAGCAGTAGCGGTGTTGTCAACCACAACAACAGCTGCAGTGCTGTGCATCACCGCAGCAGCCGACGGTGACTGTCGTGATCAGCCCTGTAGCTGCACCACCACGCACGCTGCAACGGTGGTGGCGGTTGACCAGTAGCGCCCTCTCGGCAGCAGTGGTGGAGGTTGCTGCGCATGCACCACGGCGGTGGTACACGCCAAGCTGGCTTCCTCAGATGTGTCGGGTGTAGCATCGCGCGGCTAGCACCACGAGGACCGACTGACGTTTCAGCTCCCGCCGTCGCCGCTGACTACACAACAAAGCCCGGTAAGCCCTCCTTCCCTTGGTCGCTTTGGGGGGATTGAGAATCCGCACAACGCCGCTGCTAGATCACTGCACTCTACTTGGCGTCAGGACGGGGTAGAGCTCACTCGCAACTTTACACGGACCGCGTGCACCGTGATGGACGCGGCAGCTGCAACTGCTGCCACCTTTGCCGCCGCAGCTCGAGCCCCCGCATCAACGTCAGCTGGCCGTGCCGTTGATTCTTACACAGAGGCGGCCGTTGTATTGAACCATTGGATATGGCAGCTGCAGACATTGGGACACAGCTGGCCGCAGCCGCAGCAGCTGTCGCCTTTGCAACAACGTCTGCAGCCTCTGCCGTGTCCACTACAGCTTCGGCCATTTGCACTTCCACAGCCATCATTATTGCAGCATCCGCATCTGCACCCCCGGACATCATCACCCTCTTCACAGCGGCCGTCACCGCAGCGGTGATCCTCCCCACCATTGGCGCCGTCTTCACCACATGCACCGCCTTCACCACAGGCGCCCTGGCACTGATTGTGCCGCTTGCATCTTGCATCTCTGTGCTCTCCGCTGCAGCTGCTTCCATTGTCCCGCCTATCCTTGCTCTTTTGCGCAGCCCCTCGCACACCTCGTGAGGTCTCCTGGTCTGCATCTCCCTTTTACTGCCCTCTGTCTCTCTTCTCTGTGGTGGCTTGTCTGTGTGACTTGGGTCGGGCCGTCTTGTAGCACATATCCACAGTGCAGAGGGAATTCCATGTTTCCCTACGCACACTGGGGCGGGGGAAACCCTGCCGAAATCTTCTCGGCAGGGCCCATTAGTTGTCACCATGCCCGGTGATGACGATTCAGTCAAAGCAGACCTTCAGCGCCAGTTGACCCTCGCTCACGAGGCTCAGCATGAGGCTGAAAATCGTCTCAACGTCGCCAATGAAAATCGCGCCACCTTTGCAGATGAGGTAGCTGCGATTGTGCTAAAGCGGCTGCCTGCTACCTCCGTCTTGCCAGCTGGCTTCTCTGCTGGCACCGGTGCCGGTGTCTCTTCAACCCCAACTGGTGCTAACCCTGCTGCTACAAATCTCCTTATCACTCCATCTGTTGTTACTCCTGCTGTATTCTCCGGCCAGCATGACGTCTTCTCCCAGCCTCCTGTCCTTTCCAGTGGCCTTGCCTTCTCTTCCTGGGAGACTCTCTTTAGTGCATGGGCTCATGGAGAACGTCTGTGGGAATACTATTTCCCTGCTACACCTTCCTTCACCCCTGTCGCTGACGAGTCTGCTCGCGCTATCCGTGCCCTCATTGCTGTTGCCCCTGAGACACTCATCGACAATGTTGGAACTTACAATGCTGACCCCGCTGTTTGGCGCCCCGCTGACCCAGTCAGTGCATACACCATGCTTCGTCGGCACACAACAGTCACAGGTCAGGCAGCTCAGAGCGTCCTCACTGTTCAGTTCAACATGCTCTTAATGCGTGCGGACAAGTTGGCTGACGCCTATTGGGCACGCGGGCTCAAGCTGCTTCGCGAGCTTGGTGAGGCCGCGCCAGGTCAGCTGTCAGATGTGCACACCATGGTCAATAGGTTGATCCCCGAGCTTTCTGACCTTCTTCGTGATGCCAAAGCAAACGAGCTACACCGCCTTGCCTCCCAGCTCGTTCCACCCAAGTCCCCTCCCGGCATTGGTGCACTCTGGAAATTTTTCACTCAACGATTTGTAGCCTGGTGGACGAGCCTCCAAAACAAGCGCCTGCATTGCACTACAGTCGCGAGGGTGGCCGTCGTCTCCATTGCTGCCTCCTCTCCTTCCTCGGCTCCTGCATCAGCCTCGTTTGCATCCTCTTCTCCTTCCTCTTCTACCTCTACGGCCACAGCTCTTGCCTCCTAGGGCCGTGGACGTGGGCAAGGCAGGGGGAGGGGCAAAACTGTTGCGCCATCTTGTGTTCCTCCTGGTGAGCTGGTGTGTTGCGATTGTGGCTCCTTTGAGCATTCTGCCCACAAGTGCCCTACGCCCCCTGACGACATCCGCCTCGTGCGCGCCATGCATGCACATTGGGCGCGCAACAGCGGGTCTTCCTCCACTGTGAGCTCCAGCTCCAACTCTACTACGTCAGCCAATTTCTACCCAGCTCATGCCTACTCCACCGCCGGTGTCACCGGCGTCCATCCACCTACCCTCTATCCTTGGGGCTGGCCGCCTCCCTATGGAGGGCCTACTTTTGCGGGCCCACCTTCCTCGACCTACGTCCCTCCTCTGTGGTTCGCTCCAACCTCGGGCGCGCCTCCTCCATCGTTGGCATCCTCCGTCGTCAGCGAGCGCTAGCTGGAGAAGTCTCTCCTCCAGGGTCTTCACCTTCACAATTAGGGAGGTGCGAGTGTCTTTGTTGGCCAGAGGACTTGCCTGCTTGACTGACATTGTCCTCCGTGGGGACCCCCCAGTAATGTCCTTGGGTTACCTTCCGCGTCTATTCCGTGGGTTGAGCACTGGCAGTCTGTCGTTCTCCATCGTTGTCTTGCTGCTTGTGCCTCCTCCCCACCCTCTATCGGCACTGTCGCCACCTGTGGCATCCTTCCCCATGTCTGTGGCTGTGGCAGCTTCTCGGTCCGTGAGTCCGGAGCCACCCATCACATGACCTCTGTTTGGTCCACCTTTGTCTCCTTGGGACGTGTCGGCTGTGTTCGCTTTGTGCGCACAACTTCCGACCAGTTACTTCCCGTCCATGGCGTTGGTATTGTCCGCTTCGTTGGTCCCAGTGGCATGCTGTTTTTACCTGACGTTTTGTTCGTGCCTTCTTTGGAACTCAGCCTGCTGTTGGTGTCGTCCCTCGATGACCAGGGTATGGATTTCTCAGCCAGTCAGGGCGTACGCACTATTTTTCTTTGCTCCTCTGGTTGCGTCATCTTGCGGGGGGTTTAGTGCAAAAAGCTGTATCGTGTCCCCCTTCATGCCCCCTCTGCACCCACTGTTGGCTTGTCTCTTGCTCACGTCGCACCGTCCCTTTCTCCTGTTGATATCCAGCTCTTACATCGCCGTCTTCGCCATGTGCACACTGATGCTATCACTAGCATGCTCCAGCTTCAGCCCGCTGTTGGCTTGTCCCCATCCATCTTTCCTGCTCCATGTCCCTCCCACTGTCTGGACTGTGCCCATGGCAAAATGCATTGTTCTCCCTTTGCTTCTTCTGATTCCCCGTCTGCTCACCCTCTTGATCTTGTCCATGCTGATGTCATGGGTCCTCTTCCCCATGACTTTCTTGGGGGGGTCGGGCGTTACGTTCTATGTCTTACTGATGATTTTTCCTGATTTCGTTGGATCTTTGCTCTTCGTAAGAAGAGTTATGTTGCCTGGTTCATCGCGTCATGGATCATTCAGGCTGAACGTGTCAGCGCTCACTGCGCGTCTTTCGCATTGATCATGGCGGTGAGTTTCTTGGACCCACCGCCCGTCTCCTTGAGTCCCAAGGGGTGTGTCTGGAGACCTCGGCTCTCTACACACCTCAGCAAAACGGTGTTTCTAAGCGCTGGAATTGGACCCTGGCCGATGGCATCCGCACCCTTCTGTCTCTGTCTGGGCTCCCCTCTCTTTACCTTTGAGGCCATGAGCTATATGACCTGGGTGTGGAATCGTGTGCCTCACGGTCCTCTTCCTCGCACCGTTACCCCCTTTGAGCGCTGGTATGGCTCTCAGCTGACCTCTGTCTGGCTCGCGTCTGGGGTAGCATTGCGTTTTTCTGGCTCCCCGAGGACCTTCGCGACGGGAAACTCTCCCCGCGTGGGCGTCTCTATCCCTTCTTGGACGTCTCCTCCCAGTCCAAGGCCTGGTGCTTCTGGGACTCAGAATGCCAGCGCGTCATTGAGTCCCAAGATGCCTTATTCTTTGAGTCCGTGTTTCTCCGTGACCTAGATCGTCACTCGTCCACGGCCTCCCTGCTTCCGATATCTCAATTGCGGGGGGAGGTCGGCCCTACAGCCCCATCTGCCCCTACCGTTCCTACTACTGTCATGTCTCAGTAGCCTTCACCCTCGAAGCATTCTCCACTGTCCGGTACTCCGACTCCACCGTCTGGCAATACGACTCCACCGTCCTCTGACACACCCCCGTCGGAGTCATCTAGCCCGCTTGGAGCTCCGTCATCCCATGTGGTGTCCTCGTCGTTCCCGTCTGAGTCCATCTCTCCCGCACACTCCGCTGCGTCCCCATCCAGTCTGCTCACTCCCGTCATGCCTAGTCCACCCAGTGCTCCTCCCGGTCTTGCACCCATCGAACCTTTTGTTCACAGATGATGCCTATGCGTGCTTCCTTCTCACTCCTCCAGTGCTGCAGTGTCCTCCGTCCAACCTTCGTAGACCTCGTCTGGGCAGTCCCCAGCACTGTTGACTGGTATGGACACCCTGGGCCTAGCCACAGGGGTTGTTCACCCTAGCTCTGTCCTTGCGTACACATTGCTCACGTTCAAGCACAAGCATGCACTCGAAGCTGCCATCCTTGGGAGCATTGCCAAATGCAACGCAGCGGTTGCTGCCCCGCCGCCATTGCCTGACCCGACCATTGTTTGCCAGGCACGGACAGCGCTCAACTCCTAGCAGTGGGAGGCTGCCATGCAAGACGAGCGGAGGGCTCTGGATGACCATGCCGCATACGAGCTGGTCGATCTCCCACCAGGCCGCAAGGTGATCGATGCACGTTGGGTCTTTCATCGTAAGTACAAGCCTAATGGCGAGCTCGACAAGTACAAGGTCTGACTTACAGCAAATGGGTTTTCTCAAGTTCCCGGCGTTGAATTTAACGAGACTTTTTCTCTCGTTGGACGCTACACCAGAGCTCGAGCCCTCCTGAGCCTTGTCGTACACCACGACTAGGAGCTCGAGCAAATGGATGTAAACAATGCCTTTCTACACGGTCGGCTGGATGAGGAGATTTACATGGTGTAGCCTCCAGGGTTCTCTGACGGCACCGATCAATTTTGGAGACTGTGAAAGGCCCTCTGTGGCCTCAAGCAGTCACCACGGTGTTGGAAACAAGAGATCACCTCCACCCTGGAGAAGGAAGGGTATCACCGGAGCACAGTAGATCCATCCCACTTTGTCAGTCCACGGTCGGCGCCCTTTGCCGGAATCGTCGTGTGCGTCGATGACCTACTTATTGCGTCCCCGACTCACAAAGCAGTGTCAACTGTAGGCCACATACAAGATGAAAGACTTAGGCCCAACTCATGTGTTTCTTGGCATGGAGCTTGAGCATGCTCTTTCTGTTCTCCACGTCCACCAGGCCGCGTACGGCACGAGCCTGGGGGATCACTTTTCCTCCCTGCTTGAGTCTGTCCCTATTACCTCAACACCGATGACACCCGTCGGGCAGAGGTTGTTGAAAGCTCTAGACATGTCAAAGCTCGGGGAGTCAGTGGATGTGACCGACTACCTATGAGTCATAGGGTCTCTCATGTACCTTGCCACCACCACCAGAGCAGACGTAGCCTGTGTTGTGAAATTCCGTGCATGGTTTTTATAGTCACCATGGGCACGACATATGGAGGCCGCACTATATGTTGTGCGGTATGAGCTTTCCACTACCCAAGTTGGTCTCTGTTGCCAGGCGCAGCCATCAGTGGTCATTGATGGGTACACTGACAGTGATTGGGCGCATGACACTGATGCACGCAGATGCACTGCCTTTTTTTTCCTTGTTGGTGGGATAGCAATCTCTTGGAAGAGTGGCAAGTAGGTTTGTGTTGCACGCAACTCCAGTAAGGCAGAGTATGTTACTCTCAATGCTGGAACCTGTGAGATTGTCTGGTTGTGTCATTTGCTGTAGCAATTGCATGTTCCCATTCACTGCATCACCTCGTCTAAGTTCAGACGGCGTAGTGTTTTGACCTGTCTACGCTGATTTACGGCCAAAACACGGGTTTTGGGCCGGTTTTAGGACAGACATTGTGCTGCCACGTGCGACACCTGCCGTGCGCCACGGCAGGTACTTATGCCATGGACCTGTCATTTTTCATTTCTCTCTGCAAATGCTATTGATGCATTTTGACACTTTGCCTTGTGTCTCCTAGCCAGTCCCTTGCCGTTGTGTGTACGACTTGTGATTGTCATCACCGTCTGACCTGGCATTGATGCCTAGTCAGCGGCTATGTCACTAAGAAGCTTCCATGCATCTTCTCATGGTATCAGAGCGGTGAGACAGTTCTCGCCGATTTGCGTAGTAGAGACACAGCAGAGCAGGAGCCGTGAGCGTCACTGCTGCAGCCGATCCACACGGACCTGTTGACGTCACCCGACTAACGGCAACGTCACCCGAGTGCCAACAATGTCACTCACCTTTAGCACGTGAGAGTGCGTCAGAAGTAGTCGCTCGTAGTAGCAAGTGATAGCTACAGAAGGCGACAGCCGCTAGCAGCTGCAAGCATTGGCGCAAGCAGCTGCAGCAAGGCCGCAGCCGTAGTAGGCGGCGGCTGGCAGCAACAGTAGTAGCAGCGAGCGGCAGTAGCAGCGCGTAGTAGTCATAGTGCGCGGTGGGAGCAGTGCGCAGTAGTGTTGTGCAAAAGCAGCAGGTAGCAGCCGCACCAGGTGGCGGCGGGCAACAGTAGTAGCAGAAAGTAGCAGTACGCAACAGCGGCAGCATTGAGCAGCAGCAGCATCAGCTAGTAGTAGCAGCAGAAGCACGATAGCTACAACGCGCAACAACAGTAGTGCGTAGCTAGAGCAACGTACAGTAATCCTGCTGCGCATCAGCAGCGCGCAGCTGCTGCCACAACTGTGCAAGTAGCTGTGCGACTACTCCTGCAAGCACAGGCGTAGTAGCGACAAGAGCCAAGCGGAAGCTACTACAGAGCTTCCGCGTAGCTTCCGCATGACTACCGCGAAGTAGCTGCCCAACAACCACAAGGGTTGTCAAAAGAAAGAAAAACAAGGGAAACTGTGCAAACATCAGCATTTTCCCTTGCTCGTTTCATCAGGTCCTTGCTGACATCAACAAACCCTTGCTGACGTCAGCACCTGCCTTTGTCAAGTTTTGGGATCGGAACGTCATGAATTGCCAGCGTTTCAACTCCTTGAGAACCTGTGTCGGTTATGGAATCCGACCGGTTTGACGTCCTTGTCCATAGTGAACGCTGACATGGCTCCGACCGGTGACAAGGGCAAAGGACCACTAGATCCCTCCTCCTCCTCCTCAGGGATCATGGGCCCATGCACGCAGGCCATTGGGGATCTGTGAAGTCAACAGGATGAGATATTTCATCAGCAGAAGTAGTAGACTGAAGCCATCCATGCGCTTAGTGATCTTATTCGTAGTCAGCCACGGCCCCACCGCAGACATCTAAGAGAGTCGGCGCTGCCATATCTGCTGCACAGCAATCAGCATTTGCACCGAGGAGAGAAGCAGGACAAGACCAGCCACTCCTCGATCCTCTAGATGAGGGCCTTGTCATCCCATGGATGGATAACGACACCCATGAGAGGGAGATTCCCGGGCTTCAGGAGTGTCTCCGCCAGCTTCAGTCGTGTTCTGGTTCCCTGTTCCCGGAGATCCGACCCTCACCTGATCCCTACCTTGGCAACTTTCCTCATCCCGGAATCTTCCCCATCCCTCGTTCTTCCCAGCCTGTGGTTGCCCTCCCCACGGAGCGGCAACCCAAGGACTTCAAGACACCGCCACCACGCTATGTCAGTGAGGACGGCTTTGACTCCTGGGAGGCTCTCTTCCAAGTTTTGGCCACTTCAGAGGAGGTATGGCCCTACTATCACAGTCCGTACCAGGGTATAGACTGCGCTCAGGTGCTGATAGCGGCTCGGGCAATGCATGGACTCCTTTACACCATGCCGCACGAGACTGTTCTAGACACTCGCCCTTTCCTTGGAGAGGTAGGCATGGGCGTGGGTACTAATTCACGTGGGGGCTGGGACCTGGAATTGTCCCTGCCTGCTGCAGAGACGCATGTCCCCCGCATGGCTCACATTTGCGCTTTCCACTCCCTTCTTCAGGGACCTACCAAGTTTGCAGCTGGTTACTGGCGGCGTGCCATGCGCATCTACACGTGCCTTGGGACTTCAGGAGGTACACAGCTTTGGATGCTTCTCACACTCATGATCGGAGACCGTCTTGAGCACGCAAACATCTTCTTAGGGTATAGCAACGCCGTGCTCGGGCCCTTCTCCACCTCCCTTCAGCTTCTGCCTTGGGTGCATGAGCTCTTCCTCCAGGTGACTTCCCCCCGTGAGGCAGCTATGGCCCACCAAGAGAGTTCTCTTGCTGCTGGGATCATCACGTTGCCACTGACGGCCCTCTTGCAGACTACTTCTTCATCCTCTCGCACACCCTCCTCTTCCCCTTCCATCCCGGCTACCCCGACTCAGACGGAAAGAAGGGTAGGAAGAGGCGTGGTTTGTGCCAGCAGCAGTCAAAACAATAGTAGTAGTCCTGGGGCGGTAGCAGTGGATGCACTGTCCACTGCTACAATTGTGGAGGCACTCATCGGTACACCGAGTACCAGTAGCCGCTTGACTGGGCGCGGATCACTCACGGTCTTCAGGCTACACATGCACAGCAGGCTGCTTCTAGCAGCACAGCCTCCGGTTGTATGGCGACCATGACTGCAGCAGTTCCCCTTTCCTCACCGACGAGCAGTGGCGACCCGGACCCGTATGACTACACCATCGCCGAGTTCTGTCACCTTCTGGCGCTTCATTTTAAGGGAGGTGCAAGTGTGTTGTCACAGGCGGGTGGTTCACAGACTATTTGTTCATCTTATCTCGTTGCTCGTGATGACTTGTGTGGGGGGGGCACAACTGGCATGTGATGACGATGGGCTTGACAGTAATGATTCCATTCATGAGTCGCACCTCTGTGCCCTTCGTCGTTCCTCCTCACCTGTTGCTCAATGCCCGTTTGAGGCCAAATACTCCATTGCCTGTTGTACAGTGACGCCCTCCGATCGTGATCCCGGTGGCACTTGGATCATCGATTCTGGTACCACTCATCACATGACCTGTCGTCATAGTGACTTCGTTGTTCTCGGCCTTGTTGCATCTGTTTTCTCTGTTTGCACAGGCTCTGGTCAGTCCTTGCCGGTCCAGGGTGTTGGGTGGTGTGGTTTGATGGTTTGTCTAGCCCCCTGTATCTTTCAGACATTCTTTTTATGCCTGACCTTGAGCTCAGCTTGCTTTCTGTGCGTGCCTGCACACTGATGGGACTCTCTCTGGAGCACATTGCAGATTTCGTGACTGAGTCAGCTATTGATACTCGTACTGTTGTTCTTCATGCCTCTATTGTGGATGATCTGTATTGTGTCTCTCGGATTTCTCCTCCATGCTCCCCCTCCCCTCCTGCTCAAGTGTTTGTCAATGGCGTTGTATCTGATGAGCACCAACGACTGTTGCATTGTCGCCTCTGTCACGTGGGCTCTCACACTGTGTCAAGGCTCATTCAAAGACAGCCCGTACTCGGCCTTGACGCGGCTTCTTTCAAGTAGCTGCTCAAGACCGATTGTTTGTTCTACATGAAGGTTAAGATGCATCGTTGCACATACCCTGACTCCCGTTCTCGTGCACTCTGCCCTCTCGAGTTGATCCATTTGGATCTTCTCGGTCCTCTTCCTGTCAATTCTCTCTCCGATCGGGGCAGATACGTCCTGACCCTAAATGATGACTTCACCCGGATGCGGTGGGTCTACAGCCTGCGCTAGGAGAGTGACGCTGCTCTCGTGGTTTGCCTCTAGCTAGTGATGGCTGAGCGTCAGTCTCGCCACACGCTGCATACCTTCCATTTGGATCAGGGCGACGAGTTTCTTCGTGAGATGGAAAGTTTCTTCGTCGAGTACAAGGTTTTTCACCAGGTCTCCGCTCCTCCTACTCCTGAGCAGAACGGTGTCTCTAAGTGCTGGAACCGCTCCATGGAGGATGTGGTTTGCGCTATGCGGTCTGAGTGTGGTCTCTCGGAGTCCTTCGCCTTTGAAAGATTCGCCTACATGACGTGGTTCTCGAACCGCCTCCTGCACGCTCCCCTTCTAGACCACATTACCTTGTACGAGCTTTGGTTTGGCCACCGTGTTGACCTGCGTCTCGCTCGTGTCTGGGGATCCTTGGCTTCTGTGTGGTACACCAAGGACCAACAGGGGTCCAAGGTCTCACCGCAAGGTCGCTTGTATGCCTTCGTAGGCATCTCCTTGCAGTCAAAGGCCTAGCATATTTGGGACTCTGACCGTCGTCGCATTGTTGAGTCCCGCGAAGCGCTCCTCTTTGAGTCTCGCACCTACTGTGATCTTACCTCGATCACGTCATTGTCCTTCACGCACATTCCTACCTGTGAGGCTTCTCGACGAATGGGGGAGTCTGAGCCTGCGAGCACCTCTTGCCCGGCTGATGTGTCTATTTGAACCCCCTCTACTTCTCGGTCTCCGGCTCTTGATGACCCAGCGATCATCGATGTCGGCCCAGAGACCTCTCCAGCACAGCCAGCTTCTATTGCTATTCCCTTGCACCCCACACGTACCCACGATCCTCTACCTGTTTCCGCCAGTACTCCTGCCTCTGTGCATGATCCTGCTCCTACTGTCACACCCAATCCCGTGTCTCCCACGCATGAATCTTCTTGCACTACATCACCTGCTCTTTTGTCTCAACCCTCACTTGCTGTGGTCATGCCTGTTCCTGAGCCTGAGGTGAGACCCTCAAGCCCACGTTACTCACGTGAGCTCGACGGTCGTCTTCAACCATTGGACTCCGGAGTCCAGCGAGTGTCAGGTCCCTCATCTAGGTGCTCCACTCACAACATCAAGAGTGGTGATCTCGGCACAAAGGCCCTAGGCCTAAATTTCTGCACTAAGCACACAGAGGTACATCCAACGTGCCCCGTAGGGCACGATCTCGACACTCATGAGTTTCATATCGCTTGTGATGCAGCAGCTAACCTTGTAGTCGTCAGACCTAGCACTGAGGCATGTGCACTAACCACTCAGAGCTCTCTCTCTATGGTGCCTGATCCGGGCACATTAAGGGAAGCTCTCTCATCACAAGATGCTGATGCCTGGTGTGCTGCTTGCGAGGATGAGCATCTTGCCATCCGAGAGCGCGGAGTTTACGATCTAGTCTTCCTTCTACCTTGGAGGAAGGCTATTTGATCAAGTGGGTCTTTCGCAAGAAAGTGAAGCCGGATGGCTCACTAGAATGCCACAAGGCTCGCTTGGTCGTCAACAGGTACTCTCAGATCGAGGGCATGGATTACACTGACACCTTTGCCCTTGTCGGCCACATGACCTCAGCTCGTGCTCTGTTTGGTGTAGTGGCTCAGCATGACTGGGAACTGTACCAGATGGACGTGAATAATGTGTTCCTCCATGGCTCTCTAGATGAGGAGATTTACGTGGCTCAGCCACCTAGCTTTGAGAACAGTGACAAGGTCTGGCGCTTGCGCAAGTCCTTGTACGGCCTCAAGCAGTCTCCTCGGTGTTGGAACCAAGAGATCACTAGCACCCTGACTCGTGCGGGATATGTACAGAGCGAGGCAGATACCCCTCTCTTTATCCGACAGACGCCTGAGCGATTCACCGCCATCTTGGTCTATATGGACAACCTTCTGAACGCGTCTCCTTCCATGGAGTCCATGAAGGAGGCCAAGGCGGTCCTCCAGACTGCCTATAGGATGAAGGACCTTGGTCCTGCAGTAATGTTTCTTGCCATAGAGATTGTGAGAGACCGCAAACGTCACACACTACTAATGCATCAGGTCCGATACGCACGTGTTGTAGAAGAGCGCTTCAGTGACCTCCTTGGCGCAGATCCCATGGCCTCTACACCTCTCACACCTGACGGGCGGGATACCCTAAAGAAGGACAATCCCACACGGCTTGGGGAGACAGTGGATATGACCTTGTACCTCTGTCTCATCGGACCTGTGATGTACTGGCTACTACCACACGCCCCGATATTCCCTTTGCCTTCAACCTCCTTGGACAATTCTTACAGGCTCCATGCAGTAGAGCCCTTCATGCGGCTGTGCGAGTGGTGCAGTACGTGGTCTCCACACCGTACCTCAGACTCTGCTTTTGTCGGCAGTGTTTGATGGGTCTTGACGGCTACACCAACAGCGACTAGGCTTGGAGTCCAGATGGACATAGTCGCACCGGTTACGTGTTCTTGCATTAGTACCGATGTGTCCTAGCGCAGCGGGAAGCAGGGCTTCATTGCACGTAGCTTGTCACAGGCAGAGTATGTTACTTTGGGTGCAGGGGTTGCTGATGAAGTGTGTCTACAGTGTCTATACCTTCATCTGGGTCAGTCAGTACCCGCCATTGTGCTTCGTTGTGACAACCAGAGTGCCCTCGCCATTACGGAGAACTCTGGTGTCTTTCATGCTCGCACAAAGCACATTGTGGTTGAGTATCACTTTGTGCGTGATCTAGTGGAGTGACAGGTGATCTCCGTCATTTGGGTTTGCACTGACATGTAGCGTGCTCACTTCTCGACAAAGGCACTGGCACGCGGGAAGTTTCTGGTGGCGATTCCTTTCGTTGGGCTTTGCCCCTTGCCTGAGAGTGGTTGAGTGTGGGGTGTGTCTGTGTCTGTGTGATGACTGTTTCTAGACACGTTGTTGTACTCGTTTCAGTGTTACACGTGTATGGGCATGCGTACCATCGGGTCATGGGGGAGTGTTGTGATTTGTGACCTTCCTGTCAACCTGTACAGTTTCCTATGACCACTCGACGATGTCCATGACCGTGTAGATCCATGATGCGGACCCAGGTACTACCGGTGCATCGTCTGGTGGTGGACTACCAGCTTGGAGCTGACTGAAGACCGTCCCAGAGCTTTGGACGTTACCTGGGACGTCCTATAGTTTTCCCGCAACACGCAAGAGTTTATCGGTGGACAAACATGGGCCCGACTTGCATGTTTTTGCATTGTGTGTCCACCATTTGATGTAGGATACATGCATTGACCAGTCGTAGCGTCTGCTTGTGATTTTGTACGTCTAGGTTCAGTCGGCGTAGCGTTCTGTTTACGCTGAGTTACGGTCAAAACAGTGGTTTTGGGCTGGTTTTAGGATAGACCTTGTACTACCGCGTGCGACACCCGCCGTGCGCCGCGGCAGGTACTTATTCCATGGACCTGTCATTTGTCATTTCTATCTGCAAATATTATTGATGCATTCTGAAACTTTGTCTTGTGTCTCCTAGCCAGACCCTTGCCATTGTGTGAACGACTTGTGATTGTCGTCACCGTCTGAACTGGCACTGACGCCTAGTCAGTGGCTGTGTCTCTAGGAAGGTTCCACGCATCTTCTCACTGCCCTCGCCTCTAGTGAACCTTCTCGACCCTTATGACAACTTCGACAACTCTTGCAAATCTACAAGAGAAGTTTCATGACCTTTCGGTCGACTTCTGGACGTACCGAGACGAATCTAGATATAAAGAGATGCATCTCGCATCTTCATGGTCGTTTCTTGAAGACCGCCGATTTCTCGGTTGACCTTCTCGAATCGGACCACTCACGACACAATTCTACACGCGTCGCTTGAATATCGATGCAAAGACTCCGTCTATGCCTCATTCGTAACTCGACACTTGTATTCATATGTCCGATCATTTTGACATTTGTCATCGAACTACACTTACCCCTACGTATGAATTTTGAAGTGTCCCAAATTCTAAATCATGTTCTGCCTCAAAACTTCTAAGTATTCACCATCTTGTCTGGAAATGCAAGGTTTAGTGGGCAATGTCGGTCAACAAGTGTAGAATGTGGTTGAACAAGAGGAGAGAAAACCACAGAGAAATTTAAACTCGTCAAAAACTCAAATTGTTTAACATCCTCATCTGAAAACATGAACCCACACTCGTGATCCAGTTTTACCCGTGAGTGGTTTTCCCCACTCATGGGTGGGGAAAACCCGCCCCACGGCCTAGTCCGCTACCACGACCGGGCCCATTGCCGCGACCGCAACCCTGTCCACGGCCCTGTCCGCGGCCTCCTGTCGCACCATCCCCACGAGGTGCTGCTGTTGCAGCTAACGCCGCGGCCTCTTGCCCACCACCAGCAGCCTCAGGGTTCTGAGCCCCAAAGTGGCCTGGCTGTATGCAGTTGTGGCAGAGCCCTTCGCGGAAGGCTGCGTTGCGATGCTCACGCACCGCATGCAGCTCGTCATTCTCGCGGCTGCGCTTGTTGTTGGGGCCCTTGTGTCCACCAGCCTTCTCGGCTGGAAGGTTTGCAGGCTGCTTACCCTAGATCCCACCTTGCTGTCCAGCTGACCCACCAGCTCCTGCAACGTCCATACGCATGTCGCGACCTTGTTGTGCATGCGCATTCGGCCATGTATCAGAGTAGTGCTTCGGGTTTGCCGAATACACCTCGTTCATGTAGTCGTGCAACGCCCTCCAGCTTGTCCATGCTTGGCCAATGGCTGTCGTGGTGGTCTTGTCCTTCAGCTTCTTGTTGGCAAGACCATCACGTAAGTACTCCAGCAGCATGCACTCCAGATACTTGAAGGTCTGAGTCCCATCGCCCTCGGTGAAGATTTCGGCTTCCTCCACGGGTGCGGTGAACTCGCTCAAGTAGGATTCGAGCGAGCTGCCCAGCTTCGTGAAGTCCTTGATCTTGTAGAAGGCGCACTACGCCTCCTCACGTTGGGTGCACTTCTTGCGCATGATCGCGCAGAAGGCCTCCCACGGCATGGGCTGCCATTTGAGGTGCGGCTGCTGCGCACTCCACTCCTTGACCACATACGTGAAGAGTTTGTCTTCAAGCCGCGTCGTGGCAAGGTCACCCCACTGGCTGAGTGGAACCTTGTGGATACGTAGGGCGTGCTCCATGTGATTTAGCCAGTCGGTCAGCTTCACGCCCTTTCGGAAGATCTCCACACTGTGGAGGAAGGACGTGTTCATGACCAACCCCGAAGTCGTCGAGGTAGGCAAGTTGTCACTGCCACCGGCAGTGGCATCCGCAGCTGCAGCACGTTGCGCTTGCTGCTGCATCCGCACCTGGGTCAGGCTCTACAACGCCTTGTCAAGGTCGTTGCATCGGCGGCTTGCCTCATGGCGGCCAGGCGCTGCACCTGGCGATCACGGTCGAGGTCCGTGATGCTCTGCCCGACGTGGGCCAGCAGGTTTGAGAACGCGAACTAGAGCTCTGATGCCGTCAGAGCATCGGCGATTGCCTCCAATGTCTCACATTGTCCGTGCACCCTTACCGACTGCACGAGGGTACGATTCGCGTACACGCCTCCAAGGAGTCCCACCTTTTGGAGGAGGCTGTCGTCGGCGACGACTCTCGAGTGGGCGCTGCCCTGCACCATTATGGCCACATCGTAAGAAGGGGGGTCCGTCCCCATTCCTCCGAGTGGTGCCGTATCTCCACCGTCGGTGGTGATCTTGACTCGGCCTGCCACCTCAGCAGCAAAATCCGCGTGCCTACGATGGTCATTGTGAATTGCCTTCGCGGTGACGTCGCCCGGCTCGTTCTCGCGGGAACTTCCCACGTGGCTGCTTTCAGCGTCCTTGCTGCTCTCGACAGTCTCGCTGCCGTCGGCAGCTTCAGGCGATTCGGCGGACGCCTTGCCCTTCTCGAGCAATCGGCTCGAGTTCGCCGCACGATGATGGCGATGGTCATGATCCTCGTTGCCTTCGCCATCGTCGGTGTCGTGCTCTTCGTCGGGGTCCCCCTCCGGGAGATCCTCCTCCATTGCATCGTCCGTCGCGTGGGGGTCGCCCACGTGCACGTCGATGTGCTCGTCGAGCACCTTTTCGGTCTTTGCACATTTCTTGGTATGGCCGAGGTTGGCGTCAGTTGACTTTGGCGGTACAACTACTTTTGGCGGTTCGGTTGCCTTTGGGTTGGCAACCGTGCTCGCGACGACGGCTCCCAAAACTTGGAGTCCGCTGAGAGCTCGTGGTGAGGCCATCACCACCTTGCCCTTGTTGGTGTTGGACGGTCCTGCACTTGCCATCTCGTTGCCCATGCAACTAGCACGAGAAGAGTGTTATGAGGATCACCCCACAACGTTAAGGAGGAATCGCCTCCCACAAACCCCTTGCTCTCACGATTGGTGAGGCAATTGTAAATTCAATTTCAATTTTCCTAGGCAGCCACATCGGCACAAGGTCGTGGTTTTTGGAGTTTGATTTCCTAAGCCGTGTGTCACGGCGATTGGCAAGGACTAGTACCTAGGAAGACAGAAAATTGAAATGCAAGGAAATGACAAAACGAATGTGAGTGTCGCTCACAATAAAAAGGCAAAGAATTGCAAAGGAATTCTAATAAATTCTAATAACTCCTTCACTCCCTCTTCCTACTTCTTGTCCTTCCTTTGTCTTCTTGTCTTCCTTGGTCTTCTCTTCACGCTCCTTGATGCCTCTTGCGTCCTTGAGCGGCGTCTCCCTTGAGCCGGCGGCGTTGGCGAGCCGCCAAAATCTTCAAAGTGTCACTTTCCTTCTTTTTAGGGTGCTCTCAGGCTGTGAGAGTCCCTAAGCTTGGCAAGGGGCACTGTCCCAATTTTTGGATGAAGGCGTTTTGAAGGAGCCTTGAAAATGGGGAGGGTTTTGTGTTTTTTTAGGGTGAGAACTCCCCACCCCGTCCCACAAGAATCCTCTTAGCCCTCTGGAAGTGAGGAGAGGCTGGAAGGAAGAGTCTCCACCAAGAAGAGCTCTTTTCAAGCTCTCTAATGCACTTTACAGCGCTTCAATCCGTGAAGTGTAGATGGCGTAGTCCCTTCTGGCGTTTCTGCTGTTGCTTGCAGCTGCCGGCGGTGTTTCATATAGGACGAAGCCGCCGTTTCCGTCAAACCCTTGGTCGCAAGGCTTGTCTGGCTCTAAGAACCACTATAACGGGTCGAACCTCCAGCTCGTGCTCTGAATTCGTCGTCGGAGTTCGCAAAATGGCGTTCTCAGTCCGCGTCACGGGTTTTCCCCCGCGCAAGACTGAGGGGCAATCGTCATCAACGACCCAGAGCAAGGAGACTCGAATATTTTGAGTCTCCGGATGCCCATTTCCATTTTTAACCTTACCCCTGGTTTTGGGACCCAAACCGGGGGTTTGTACCTTGAACTCGTGTGCTCGCACGAGTTATTTCGTTTTTTTATGTCGAAGTTTGTCGCAAACAAACTTTGATTTACGTTTTGACGTACTGGCACGAAATCGTCGCGTGCGAGGCACGCTAGCGATTTCGCACCAGTTCTCTCGCATCTCGTCCCCCGTCCCCCTCCCTCGTCCTCGCTTGCAAGCTTGCAAGGAGGGCGAGCGGGGGCGAGGGCACGAGGCCACGAGGCCTTGCCCTCGAGGCCCTCGTGGGCCCTCAGCCGCCGATCGGGCTGAGGCCGCGATAGGCGGCTGGCGGCTGGCCGGCCGATGGCCGGCCGGTCGCTTGGCCGGCCGCCGGCCGTCCAGCCGGCCGGCAGCGAGCTGGCCGGAGGCCAGCGAAATGCTGGCCGCCGGCCAGCCCTCGCTTACGCGAGGGGTGGTACGCAACCACCCCTCGCTTCAGCGAGGAGGGAGGGCCAAACCGGCCCTCCCGCTACAATAAACATATACATACACATATACATATACATATACATATACATATACATCTACATATACATATACATATACATATACATAAACATAAACATAAACATATACATATACATATACACATACACATACACATACACATACACATACACATACACATACACACACACACATACACATACACATACATATACATATACATATACATATACATATACATACACATACACATATACATATACATATACATATACATATACATATACATATACATATACATATACATATACATCTACATATATATGTACATGTACATGTACATGTACATGTACATATACATGTATATGTATATGTATATGTATATGTATATGTATATGTATATGTATATGTATATGTATATGTATATGTATATGTATATGTATATGTATAT
>SZWC01007957.1:41418-58918 GCA_023375785.1 Penium margaritaceum
GGGTTGTGGGGAGGGGGGGGGGAGGGGGTGGGGGGCTGCTGAGCGCACCAGTTTTGTCTTCGTCTCTGCGTGTCTCCTGGCTGGCTGTCAGCCGCTGTGTCAAGTGCCGGACTTGTAGGAGAGCTGTGCCCTACAGAGGGTGAGCCGTAAAGAGGGAACGGGTGAGAGCGAGAGTTTTTGAAACGCTCCCGTTGCTTTCATCACTGTGGTTTGCTCGCATTTGCCCGCGGCTGCATGCATGCATGGAGGGTAAGGCCGGCACACCTCCATGCATCCATGCAGCCCCCTGTGGCGTTGCCCCGCGGCCGGTTGGTCATTTCATTTTGTGAGAGAGAATCCTTGTGCTGTGCAAGTGCAAGTGCAGTGCATTACAGTGCAGTGCAAAGGATCTGGCGCCTCCTCTCGCCGCAGCCATCGGCAGACAAACAAACACTGTTTTTTTTTTTTCTGTTTTTGCTCAGTGTAGGCGTACTGCGCCGCAATGATGCGCCGCAATGATGCGCCGCAATGATGCGCAGGGAAGATTTCCCTACGTCTGGTGCTAGGGTCTCTAGCTCTTTAGTCATCAGACACTACTTGATGCTTGCGCCGTTCCGCTGCTTTCCATAGCCTGCAAACTACCCACCCTGTGGTAGTCATTGTCCCTCATGTGCATCATCTCTGTAAGCTTTCATACGGTTGTGTGATACATAAAATCAGTGTTCAAGAAGAGCAAAGGGGTAGTGCTGTATTTAGACTGTATCCGAAAGCATTTGAAGGCACGAACATGGTGGAAATGAGAGAACCGGTGTTTGTGAAGCTGGCCTGGAGCCCTCTTGCCACTTGTATGGTCCTGGTAGGATGGTGAGACCACTCATTGTGTTCAGGCTTGAACACACCTTAAGACCATGCCACCTCGTGATCTTGAGATACCAGATCCATCTCCACTCTTAGAGCCACGAGAACGCCACCTTTCCTGTGTTGTTGACTGAGAGAGGAATCAATGAACACCTCGAAACCATCATGTCGCAATTGAGCTCCTGGATGTGTACGACTGTGCATGTTGTTGCAGGTAGAATATTTCGGTCGGATGAGATTTTGTCTGACCTGATCCATGTTTTTCAAATGGATTCGAATCAAACCGGTGAGTTGGAATCTCAAACCAAACTGAACCAATCCGAAAGATCAGTTCAGTTCGGATCAGTGGTGACGCGCACGTGTGAAATAGTTTGCATGTTGTTCCATTTCGTGCGCACTCGGATTTGATGTGAGCAAGGCCGTGTTGAAGTTCGTTGGCCACTCACAGCTCTATGCCCTCTTGTCTCTCACACTCTGCACACACACGTAGAGATTAAATGACAATGGCCTTACCTGGGGAAGCGTCATGTGGGCCCACCTTGATTGGAGCCTCTGGCGTCATCAAGCAGCTGCTAGACCCAGGAGTGCCCTCTGGCACATACATCGTCATTGCATGACTCTCTGTGATTCTGTGATGCGGTAGATGCTAGGGCTCGCACATTCTCACTGTCGTGCCCTGCATGATGTCTTCTTGCTTTGAGTGTTTTGGGGAAGTTGCATGTTTTTCCGGGTGCTGATCCTTAGGGGGCCACCGTGCCGGTCTTGGCCGTGCACTAGTGAGTAGTCACCCTCGGTTTATTCCGAATGGTCGGGCTCGACCCCCGGGTGGCGGCACTTGCCCACCCAAGCGTGATGCTCAGTGTGAATGCGTGCTCACCGGTGCCTACCTCGCTAGCTCCCTCTCACTCTCTCTTGTCTTGGTTGAGTGCAAGTTCCAAGGCAACGTATTGACCGCATCCATGGCGAGTCTCGTGCTCCATTGCGCTCACCCGCTACTTCTCATGCATTTTATCTAGGAAGCTGCATAGTAACTACGGGTATCATAGCGAGCAAGAGCGTACCTTTACAACTCTTCGATTCTGAGTCTGTGGAATAGTCGTTGCGGACTCCACGTCCCCAATAGGCTCGCGGCGTTCTTCCCGCCGCCCACAGCTGCTGTTTGTGGCAGCCCAACAACGCGCGTCAGTGTCATTCTCACCACCCTCAGTCTTTTGACAGCGCGGATCTACGGCTCTGTTCTTCGCTCCATCTTCGGAGCACTACGGCGGAACACACCCGTGCCCATCCCACATCCGCCAGTACTGCGAGCCACTGCATCACTATCTCCCGTGAAGCGTTGCTCTCTCCAGCAGTCTTCATTGTTGTGGTCCCTGCTGTAGCCAGAGTGCAACTCCACTCTCCTCGTCTCTCGCCTCCCACCCGCTGCAGCCTCTCTCGGCCCCGCACCCTAGTGATCACTCTCAGGCACTCTCTACTGTCTGCATCTCTTCCTCCTGCTGCTCTCTTGCAGTAGTCAGCGCCCCTGCACCATCATTGTGCTACGCTCAGCTTCTCAGCACCGTGCTACGCTGTCCTCACGTAGCACACTTATCTGCCTGGGTGCACAGTGTGGTGCTCTCACCACACTCACACCTCTCCTGGCTGCACCAGCAGCGCCACCTCTGTCAACCTGGATTCTCCGCCCTTCGACGGTCCACCCGACGAGGAGCTCGACTCACCACGCACAACAGCTCAGTACGCAGGTCGTGAGTGGGATGTCTCGAGAGTCTTTGACGAACATCCACCCACTGACGAGGACGCCCCTCTGTGGTTTCGCATGCTGGATAGCTCGTATTGGCAGGAGGAGCTTGCCGTAGCAGCGGAGCGCGAATGTGAGGAGCGTGAGGCAGAGATAGACCGGCAAGTCTACACACCGGATGACCTTCCTCCATCACCACCTCAATCACCAAGGATGCAACCTCCCCGTGACTCTCAGTCGTCCAACCCCTCCTCGGCAGGTGCCCTTTCTCCTATCCCATCTCCTATAGCAGCTACAGCACCTGGACCATCAACAGCACCTGAGGTGCCTGGTGTGATACCTGTTCTTCCCGTCCACACCGAATCCGTTGGCTTGGCTGGAGCTATTCTTGACGCGGTTGCTGGTGCCGCTGTCACTTTCGCAACCACAGCCCGAGCCTACCGCGCCCCAACACAAACGTCGGTTGGGCATGCATCAGAGGCCTATGCACACGCTCTTGCAACCCTCACTCCTTGCTGCCGCCGCCATGAACATCGCCACACAGGTGACAGCAGCAGCAGCCTCTGTCGCCACAGCAGCTTCCTCTACAGCAAACGCGACGTCTAGTGTTGTTGGCTCCATCCGTGGGTCCACCGCAGCAGCAGTGCTGACTCCCACCGGTGCTCCCCGCGAGATCGCGCCGCACGTCCCCACTGGGGTCTTTGTCGCATTGGCGTCGGCCGCCGTTGCAGGGGCCACGGTCACAGGGTTCCTATGCCTCACCGTGGTGGTCGCTGGGTGGGTGGCTGTTCTCTTCTCATCCGACGCCGCCGTGGTGCCACATCTCTTGACCCTGCTGCCATGCCACTAGCCCGGTGAGCTCCGCATCCCACTCCATCTTGATGCATTTGATCTTCTCTCATTTCTTTGGTCTCTCTTTGCTGCATTCATACCTCTCCCTATCATCATGCGAGAACCAGAGGAGACGATAGACGCACTACAGGCTACTCTTAGTGAGGCACAAAAAGAACGTCGTAAGGCTGAAGATGAGCTCCAGCACGGCCATGAGGCTCAAAAAGAGCTAGCTGCTACTGTAGCTTCCCTTGTCATTGAGCATCTCCGAATCATCCCGAGCATTGCTGCTGTCCTTCCCGCCGAAGAGACAACATCTGCTGATTCTTCTGTGCCTCCCAGTGGTGGTGTTGCCAATTCCTCCTCTCCTGCTCTCTCAGCAGCAGCCCTCGCTCGTGTTCTTTTCCCAGCTAGGCAGAGGGACTTTGAGACACCACGACCTCCTTTCACCTCCAAACTCACCTTCACCGCTTGGGAGACACGCTTCAGTGCGTGGACCCAGGGTGAATTGCTTTGGGAGTACTACTCTCCGGCCAAACTGTCGTTCATCCCTCAGCCTGCTGAGACCGCCCGTGTTGTGCGGGCTCTCATCAACGTAGGCCCTGAGAGCCTTCTCGATGATATTGGTACGTCCAACGCAAACCCCACGCGTGGCACCCCTGCTGACCCCGTTGGTGCCTATGCTCTCATCCGCCGGCGCAAAACTGTGACTGGGCATGCTGCTCAGAGTGCCCTGACTGTCCAGTTTAACAATCTGCAGATGCGGGCGGACGAGAGTGCAGATGAATATTGGGCGCACAGCCTGCGCTTGTTGCGTGATCTTGGCAGGGCTGCCCCCGGTCCTCTCTCAGCCTACCTCTCTATTGTTGCTGGCCTTATCCCTGAGCTGTCTGATCTCTATCTCAACGTCTCTCAGGCACAGCTTGAGCGGTTTGTTGCTGCTCCTGTTCCTACGGATTCTCCGCCAGGGATTGGTCCCCTCTACGACTTCATTGCCTCCCGTCTCACTGATTGGTGGAACGCCCTGTAGAACAAGTGCATGCATCGTGCTACGCTCGCTGGAATCACCATCTCCTCATCCTCCTCGCTAGCAGCCGCGACTTCCTCTGCCTCCGCCTCTTCTTCTCCCGCCGCACATCCCACTCAGGCTGCTTCTCGTATGGGGGGTGGTGGTTTTGGGCGTGGGGGTGGCCATGGAGGTAAGGGGCGTGCGGGTGGCCGTGGTGGCAATTACCCCTCTCCCACCACTGTCAACATCACCTGCTGGAACTGTGGCACTACTGGAAATTCTACGTCCAAATGCCCGGCTCCTCGTGATGATGCACGTCTCGCATCCTCCATGCACAACCACTTGGCCCGCACAGGTGTGACCGCTTCCTCCGCAGCTGTAGCAGTCACTGTTACGTCCTCCATATCCTCCTCCTCTACTTCAGCTCTCTCTACCACGCTTGCCCCTCTTCAGCCGCCACAGCCACCAGCCAGTCTTTGGCATTCGATACTGCCGCCGTCTGGGCCTCCCCACCATGGTCCCCCGTCCTCTCACTACTCCGTGCCTCCCTGGGCTCGTGACGATGGTCACTTCTCCGACCGCTCGTCCGACCGCTCCTCGGACTGCTCTTCTGACCGGCGTGACGAGGAGCGAGTCCTCGAGCATCGTCTAGCGGAACTGCTTTACCTTCGTTCTCAAGGAGGTGAGAGGGTGAGTGGCCAGTCGCGTGTGTCCGTATGTGATTCTGACACCACTCTTCGTGGTGCTGCGTCTGGTGGTGTCCAGGGGGTGTTGCCTGATGACTATGATTGGATTGAGGATTGGCAGTCTCATACGTCTTGGTGACCCCCCTCTCCTCTCCTCCCGTGGTACCGTTGCTGTCCATCTCGTTCTTCCAACCACTCGTACGTCCCCCGGTCTTTGGTTCATTGACTCTGGGGCCACGCATCACATGACCTCCTGTGGGTCATCGTTAGGTCAATCCGCTCTCTTCGTACTGGCTCCGGCCAGCTTCTCCCCGTCCAAGGTGTTGGTGTTGTTTTCTTTGTCGGCCCTGGGGGCATTGTCTATTTGCCCGATGTCCTCTACATGCCCGACCTTGAAGTCAGTCTCCTCTCTGTGACCACCCTTGACAACCAGGGCATGGACTTCTCGTCCAGCCGCGACTTGACCTCCATTTCTCTCCTCTCTTCTGGTCGTGTTGTTCTTCGTGGTGTGCGCTGTGATCGCCTCTTTCGTGATCCTCTCACGCTACCCTCGTCTTTTGCTACATCCGCTCTTCTTCACGTTGCACCGTCGCTATCTCCAGCACATGCTGATCTGCTACATTGTCGCCTCTGTCACATTCACACTGCGGCCATCCAGCGCCTTCTCTGCCTTCGGCCTGCCTACGGCCTTGACCCTGCCACATTTGCACCTCTCTGCACCTCCACCTGTCAGTATTGCGCCGGTGGAAAAATGCACTGCTCCCCATTCTCCACTACTGAGTCTAACACCTCCCATCTTCTTGATCTTGTCCACACTAATGTCATGGGTCCCTTGCCCCAGGACTTCCTTGGTGGCCTTGGCCGCTATATCTTGTACCTAACGAATGATTTCTCTCGCTATCGTTGGGTCTTCGCTCTCCAACACAAAAGTGATCTCACTGACGTTCTTGAAACTTGGCTCCCTCAGGCTGAGCGTGCCTGTCTCCGCTCCCTGCGTGTCTTTCGTAGTGACCGGGGCGGCGAATTCTTTGGTCCCACTTCTCGTTTTCTTGAGTCCCGCGGTGTTCGCATTGAGTCCTTTGCCCCGTACACCCTACAACAAAACGACATCTCTGAGCGTTGGAACTGCACTCTTGCTGATGGTGTTCACTCCCTTCTCTCTGCCTCTGGATAGTCTCCCTTGTTTTCCTCTGAGGCCATGTCCCACATGACTTTGGTCTGGAATCGGGTTCCTCATGGCCCTCTCCCTCACTCTGTTACGCCTTTCGAACGATGGACGGGCTGCCGTGCGGACCTCCGCCTTGCCCGCGTCTGGGGGTGTGGCCTCTGTTTCGGTCCCGGCGGACCAACGCGATGGGAAATTGTCTCCCCGTGGTCGCTTGTGTATCTTTCTCGCCGTCTCCCCGTTCTCCAAAGCTTGGCGGTTTTGGGATCCTTCTCGCTGTTGTGTCGAGTCTCGCGATGCTCTGCTCTTTGAACACTTGTTTGTGCGCGATTCTCCCTGTTTCGATGGGTCCCTCTCTTCGCCCTCTCGAGGTGGGGGTGGTCCTCTTCCCTCTAGGACGTCTGTTCTCCCCTCCGAGCGTCCCTTGACACCCCCTATCAACACCGGTCCTCTGGGCTCGGAGTCCTCCTTCGGACCTCCTTCCTTCGACCCCACTCCGCCTTTGGCCTCTTCTCCACCTGTGGAGTCCCCTGTCTCCTTAGCTTCTGACTGTCTTGAGCCTTCTACTCACTCACCCTCACCCTCTGCCTCGTCCTCTGCCTTAGAACCTAGTGCCACTTCTCCACCACCTCCTGCTCTCTCCACGCCCTTTGTCCCAGCTGACTCTCCTTCCCCTACAATGCCTGTGCACCCGCGTTGTGCCGCCCCCTCTTCCGTAGCACCGGTCCCGTCTATCCCCCAAGTCTCATCCTACACGCTTGACGGTCGTCTCAGGGCCCTTCTATCTCAGTCGCATCCTGATATCTCTGGTGACCCTAGTCTCCGTGCTCTTGGTCTTGCAACCTTGGCATTGTCCACGGCTGCCTCCATGGTGCATCCCAGCACAGCACTTGGCTACTCTCTCATTGAACAAGAGTTTCACTCAGCTCTTGTTTCATTTGTAGCTGGGTATGTTTCCTCGTGTTTTTCTGCTGCTGGTCTCTCTCGTCTCCCACCCAAACCGTTGATTGTACAGGCAGCCTGCACGGCCTCAGATTCCCCTTTGTGGGAGCAGGACATGAAAGCTGAGCTCGACGCACTATCTGAGCACGGTGTGTACGAGCTCGTGGACCTCCCACCGGGTTGCAAAGCGGTTTCAGCCAAGTGGGTGTACCGTCGCAAGCTGAACCCTGACAACATCATTGAACGGTACAAGGCTCGCCTCACTGGCAAGGGATTCTCTCAAATCCATGGTGTTGAATTTGACGAGACATTTATCCCAGTTGGTCGCTACACCACAGATAGGGCTCTTCTCAGCCTAGTTGCTCAACATGACTGGGAACTTGAGCAGATGGATGTGAACAATGCCTTTCTCCATGGTAAGTTGGATGAGGAAATCTACATGGTGCAGCCACCCGGCTTCTCTGATGGAACAAGCCACGTATGGCGTTTGCGCACGGCCCTCTATGGCCTGAAGCAGTCCCCACGCTGGTAAAACCAAGAAATCACTGCTACCCTAGAAAGCGGAGGCTTCAAACGTAGTGTTGTAGATCCTACTTTATTCCTCGGTGCTCCCACCAAACCACTTGTCGCCATCCTTGTCTATGTGGATGATGTTCTTATTGCTCCCCCTGCCGCCGCATCTGTTGCAGCTGCAAACTCCCTACTTCAAGCAGCATACAAGATAAAAGACCTTGGTCCGGCTTGTATCTTTCTCGGCATGGAGTTGGAACGTGACCGTGTACGTCGTACCCTGCACGTTCACCAGGCTGCATATGTGCGTAGCTTGGGGGATCGCTTTGGACTGCTTCTCATAGCATTCCCCACAGTATCCACACCCATGACGCCCTCTAGCCAGTCCCTACTGAAGTCTTTGGAGCTGTCAAAGCTGGAGGAGACGGTCGATGTGACCGACTATCTCCGGGTCATTGCCTCCCTGATGTACCTTGCCACAGCCACGCGTGCTGATGTGGCGTTTGCTGTGAACTTCTTGTCCTAGTTCTCCCAGTGCCCCCGTGAGTGCCATCTTGAGACCGCACTACGGGTAGTGCGCTACGCCCTACCCACCCCTCGTGTTGGATTGTACTTTTGTGCATAGCCCTCGGTCGTGGTAGATGGCTTCACAGACAGTGACTGGGTACATGATTCTGACGCACGTAGCCGAATAGGATATATCTTCTTTGTTGGTGGAACTACAGTCTCCTGGAAAAGTGGCAAACAAGGTTATGTCGCTCGCAGCACCGCTGAGGCTGAGTATGTTACTCTTGGAGCAGGCACATGTGAGAATGTCTGGTTGTGTCGTCTGCTGCAATAGTTTCGTGTTCCCATTCATTGCATCACTCTGTATGATGACAACCAAAGCACAAAGGCTATTGCCGAGAACAGTGGCATGCATCACTCACGCACCATGCATATAAATGTGGAGCATCATTTTTTTTAGTGTATTACTGCTGGCATCGTCCAAGTTACTTGGGTGGATACATGATCTCAGAGAGCTGAATTTATCACTAAGGCTCTCAGTTGAAATGTATTCAAAAGTGTTGTTCACTCTGTTGGTCTCATCTGTCCACATGACCCAGGTTAATGTGCTATGGTACACCTCTGGCACTTTCGTTGATCTCCTCTTGTTGTTCTCTCATGTGTGTGGGCTGCTTGCCTACGGGTCATGGGGGAGTGTTGAAGTTCGTTGGCCACTCACAGCTCTATGTCCTCTTGTCTCTCACACCCTGCACACACATGTAGAGATTAAATGACAATGGCCTTACCTGGGCAAGCCTCATGTGGGCCCACCTTGATTGGAGCCTCTGGCGTCATCAAGCAGCTGCTGGACCCAGGAGTGCCCTCTGGCACATACATGGCCATTGCATGACTCTCTGTGATTCTGTAATGCGGTGGATGCTAGGGCTTGTACATTCTTAGTGTCGTGCCCTGCATCATGCCTTCTTGCTTTGAGTGTTTTGGGGAAGTTGCATGTTTTTCTGGGTGCTGATCCTTAGGGGGCCACCATGCCGGTTTTGGCTGTGCACTGGTGAGTAGCCACCCTCGGTTTATTCCGAGTGGTCGGGCTCGACCCCCGGGTGGCGGCACTTGCCCACCCAAGCGTGATGCTTGGTGTGGGTGCGTGCTCACCGGTGCTTACCTCGCTAGCTCCCTCTCACTCTCTCTTGCCTTGGTCGAGTGCAAGTTCTAAGGCAAAGTATTGACCGCATCCATGGCGAGTCTCGTGCTGCATTGCGCTCACCCGCTACTTCTCACGCAGCTTATGTAGGAAGCTGCCTAGTAACTACAAGCCGAAGGCGAGGCGAAGTTGTGATGGTTTTGGATGTTTCTAAACAAAACTGGAGGAAAACCAAATGTAATCCGATCAGTTTGGGTCACATCCGAATGCATGCAGCACGGGATTGCAGCACGGATTTGGATCGGATGCATCAGATTTCTTTGGATCGGATCTAGAATCGGCCTGATTGTGCTTCACCCACTACGGTAGTGTTTTTTTTCCATTTGCGTAGGTTTTTCAACGCAGTTGAGTGACGGTTAAATTGGACTATACCGGTTGGCCATAGAATTTTGGAATTTCTTTGTCGAAGGCCACTGGTTTTATTTGCTGTTTTATTTGGTCAAAATGCTCGTTCATCTTGGTTTGTCCCCATAACTTTGGATATCGAATCCTCAATCTCCAGAGCTCGCTTTGAAGCTTGCCCACCCCTTCTGAACAGTCAAGCACGCCAGGAGGGGATTGCGTGCATCGGATGGCGTTTCGATGTTCACCGTGTACCACGTCTTTGATGTGGATGTGGTGTTCAATCCCTTGCCTCTCACACCTGGTATGCTCTCTTCTCTCACCCCACATGCACATGTACAGGAGATTAAGTGCCCATGGCTTTGCCTGGAGAGTCCTCACTCAAGACTGACGCCGTTGCTGGCACCAGTCTCACCAGGCATTCACCAAGCTCTCCAGGGAGGCTCCTTAGAACAACCTAATGATCTTCTATGTTCTTTCATGACTATTGTGCTAGGATGTGGAAAAGGTTAGACCTCGTACACTCTGATTGTCTTGGTCTACCTCACGTTGCTTGCTTGTGGGGTTTTGGGGGAGTTGCAAGATCTCACGGGTGCTGATCCTTAGGGGGCCACTGTGTGTGTTGTTAGCCGTACACCGGTGAGTAGCGTCCTTGGTTAGTACCAAGAGGTCGGGCTTGACCCCCGGGTGGTGGTGCAATCTCGCTCAGCTTGTTGCTTGATGCTAGGTGTGTGCATCACCGGCTCTTACACGCTCGTTCCCCCTCTAAACACTTGGCAATCATTGTTTTCCAAAGCACAACTTCCACGTCCATGGCGTGTTTCCCGTTGACATATTCCCATTTCCTCCTAAGTCCCACACACTCCTCACTAGTAAATGCAAGGACAACTACAAGGGCACAGTCCCTGTGGACTATATGTGGAAAGTGGAAATCTCACGTTACGCCCGCAGTCAACGGGAGACTGAGCTGAACATGTAAGTATGCGTAGAGAATTAGGAATGCTGTAATTTTTAGACTAATTCATCCGTGAGAGAGGAATCAAATAAGCGCTTCAATGGTCAAAGGTAAAAAAACATTTTTGTCGAATATTTTTTGTCACACACTATGGTGTTTTAGCCTCCAAAATGTATTACTTCCATTCATGGCACAAAATGCATTTGGTACCCACTTTACACAAAAGAGCCTTTTGTACACACTTTTCACATTATGCTCGGGATTGTGCGTACCGCATCGACTATTTAAAAAACACGCAACTCACCGGTCTTGGAAGTATTGTTTGAAAAGGTGGGTACAAGATGATCCCTTTATTACGTTTGATCGTTTTAGTGGAGGTTTCTACAACCCTTAGAATGAAACTCGGCTCATTGTCCGCAGGAGTCACTTTACCTTAAGTACAATTCATGTAAAAAGCTACATATGTGCAATTCATGTCAAAGGATTTTTTTTCTTCCTTCCTAATGTGTTATGAGTCTTTGCATGGTTAGCGATGGTTATCGAACATGGAAAGTCGGCCAACAGCCATGCAATGTGGACGTTCACTCTCGTCATCTTTAGGGATCATGACCGTTGAGCCATTGTTCATGCCTAATTGTCATGTCCTACCGATGTCGATTCCTCATCGCAGCGAAACTCTGCCTTGGGGATGGCGCTCCTCTTAGTGCTGACAACGGGTGGGAGTGAACTTCACATCACGGGTATGATAGATATTATGACCCATGGAATAGCTTGTTATACCCACTTTGGGCCACAATGACCACCATTTGTTTTGCCTCACGAGGCGAATATACGGACGAGGGCGATAACAACCCTTCCGCGGTCTTGGTCTCACGTTTCTGCCCACATGCCTCCTTCCTGTAAACTGAGTGGGAGGAACACGACCACAACTGCCATGCCAGTGTCCTTGAATGCATGACCCTATGCTCTCCTGAGCGCGTTAAAGAGCGGACGATGCGGATTGGGGGCAGTCAACGAGTCCATCCTTTTTGTGTGTCTTGTGTGGCTGGGTTGAAACCACCGAGTGTATAGCTATGGTCGCAGCTGACGGGCTTGGACCTACTTCATTATCAAAGCAAGATTTTTCAATACCCACTCATCCCTCTACCTTGCTTTCAAAGTCCACATGCATATGGCTAACGCTGTGTTACATGTATTGTATGCAGGGTGCTCAGATGAGGACACCACTCGACAAAACCGGTAAGGATTTGCAAATGGCTCCTACTTCAAGGGCACATAAGCATAAGGGAAGAAGCACGGACTTTTCGGGTGGTTTAGCCTTCTGCAACATGGAAGCATGTCAAGAAGCCGTCCAAGACTTTGTGATGGACCGCGGCATGCCGCTTTTGTGGTTCCGCGGCAAGCCAACCCGTCTGGAGGTGCGACGCGGTCAGTGGAAGATTGCGGGATGTGTGGGCTCTTGAAGGCGTGCTACCAGCGTAAACACAACGGCATGAGTGTAAGAGAATACATAGACGGCCATACGTGCACCCCAACACCAAAAAGGTAGACCTGGCAGGCTGTGCCGCGTGACTTGTGCGCCACATCAAACATGTAGTGAAGAAGAGGCCCCGCACTGACTCCAAGACATTACGGCAAATTGTCGAGGCTTGCATTGGTGAGGCACTCTGATGTGTGTGGTCCCATGCCATCACATTCATTTTCCGGCAAGCTTTATCTTCTCACATTCATTGATGACAAGTCGCAAAAGATGTGGGTGTTCTTTCTAGATGGGAAGGATGAGTACTTGACGCATCCAAGGCATGGGTGGCTGCTGCACACAACGAGAGTGGCAGACGTCTAAAGGTACTTCACACCGATGGCGGAGACGAGTACCTCTCCAATGACTTCTGTGACTACCTCAAGAACCGCGAGATCCGACACGAGGTGGCGCCACCCACAACATCACAGCTGAACGGCATGGCTGAGCATGCCAACCGCATGCTCATGGAGCGTGTCCACAGCATGCTCAAGGACGCCGAGCTCCTGCCAAAATTCTGGGTGGAGGCAGTCAACATTGCCGTGTACTTGAGAAACCAAAGCCCAACACATGCCATGCCGTTGATGATGGCTGAGGAGGAGTGGATAAGATGAAAGCCGAATGTCATGTACCAAAAGGTGTTCGGGTGCGGCACATTCGTCCATGTGCCTGCCGCTAACCACAAAAACTGGATGAAAAGGGTGTGTAGGCTGCCTTCCTCGGCCACGACACCATGGGATGTTGCCTTTACAACCTCTTCGCATGCAAAATCGTCTTCAGCCGTGACGTGGTATTCAAGGAGGACGTGAAGTCCTGGACATGGAAAACTATGGAAGCAGTCACGGTTGCACCATATCTTGAGCCAGTGGGAGCCAAAGAGCCTACAGCTGAAGATGAGTGTGCGGAAGGTGGTGGTGACAGGGCAGCAGAGGGAGCTAAGGAGGCGAAGCAGCCAAAACCTCAAGAAGAAAAGGAGGAGCAGCGGAGCAAGCAACAGCAGCTGCCATGGAGGTGTGCACACCTCAACCATGGTGTAGATGGTTCCGTGGAGCTGCTGTGACGATCCCGGCGCCTCGCAAGCAAACAGAGACCACTAGAGGAGCTGCTCAACTTGTGCAATCTTTCATCTTCACAGGAGTCTTATGACCACGAGTTCCTCTTTTTCACCAATGTCGACAACCCAAATACATTCAGCAAAGCCAGGCGCATTGAAAATGCAGTAGATTGATGTGTCATAGCAAACAAGGAGTATAAGACACTCATGAAGAACAAGACCTGGAGTCTTGAGGAAGCTCCACATGGCAGCCGGGTGATAGGCTCCAGGTGGATCTTCCGGCACAAGCGTTGTACTCATGGTAAGGAGCTCTGGTAAGAAGCATGGCTAGTTGAGAAGGGATGTGTATATGCAGACTGAGCATTTGGATTACAACAAGACGTTCGCACCCGACACAAAGCTGCCATGGACTGGGAGGTGCACCAGATGGATGTTACGTGTGCATTTCTGGATGGCGATCTTAAGGAGGATATGTACATGGAGTAGCTAGAGGGGTATGTGGTTGAAAGACAGAAGGACCATGTGTGTAGCCCCACCCAGGAGGAGCACAATGGGCACCTCCAAAAGGTTCTCGAGACTTTAAAAAGAGATAAAAGTTTCAGAAAACTCTGGAAATTTGACTTTGGTCACCGTTCGATCGAGGTTTTGGGCCACATCATTGGTGGCGGGCGGATCAACATGGAAAGTGGAGGCGGTTGCTGCTTGGCTGATGTCCATCAATGTTTGGGATGTCTAAGTGTTTCTTTTCTTGTATATCTGCTACTGTAGATTCGTAAAGGACTATGCTCGAGTGTCAACACCTCTCTCCGATCTCACTCGTAACACTACTAAGTGGAATTGAGTAGATAGTGAATAAGAAGCGGTTAACTCTTTAAGAAACCTTCTGACTGCATCACCAGACTTACGATTGGCCGATCTGATAGCAAAATACATCATGGATACTGACATGTTCATTTTAGAAATTAGAGCCGTTCTCCTCGAAGACAGTGGCGGTGGAGAACAACTGGTCGCGTACATGTGGAGAAAAATTCATGGGCCAGAACTTATGCAGACGGTGTACAAACAAAAGATAATTGCAGTCGTGTGCTCATTGAAGACATGGTGGCGGTACTTGGAATGCCGGTAATTCATCGTCCGCACCGAAAATCACGTATCAAAACATCTTAATTCTCAACTGAAGCTGAGCCATCGAACTCAATGGATGGAGTTCCTTGAGTCCAACTTCGACTACGACATGATACACCAACTTAGAAAACAAATCCAGTGGATGCTCTAAGTCGGCGACCAGATCTGCTGGTCGAAATCAACATGCTACTTGTCAAAGAAGACTCATGCCTTGCGAGGATATTTGTGAAATATTGAGTTCAAAGGGTACGAAAAAACTGGTTCGACGAACCCTACTGTCGACATTGATTTACTCTCCAGTTGGTCATCCTACTCAACGAGGAGCTCTGATGAATGCTATTCAAGGGATGCCATGACACCAGTCAAGGTGGATACTATGTCAAGGACAAGATGCTTTAGAAGCCGGCGAAGTACTACTAGTTGGACAAGATGCAGATAGACGTGTTAGCCTTCTACAAATTTTGTGACACCTGTTAGCAACAAAAATCGTTTTGCACGAGGCCACCAGGACTACTCCAACCACTCCATATTCCGATGGAGCCGTGGGTCAACATAAAAATAGACTCGGTGATGGGATTACCCACCACCCCTTAGGGATACCACGACATCCTCGTGGTGGTAGACAGATTTTTGAAAATGATGTGCTTCATCTTAACAAAGACTACCATCACCGCAGAAAGAACAGCGTGGCTATTCATAAATGAGATCGAACAGCTAAATTGCGTGCCACAATCCATCATTAGCGATAGAGATGGCTACTTTACTAGCCATTTTTGGCACAAGTTGATGACGCGTGCATTACGACAGTTGGATCCAACTATCAACAATGTTCCATCCTCAAAGAGACGGGCAAACTAAGCGGACCAATCGATTGCTCGAATAGCGTCTACGCACTTTATACAACCTGCACGGCACCAATTCGGCCACCAAAGCATCAATTGTCAAACTCGCATACAACTCAGCCACTTCCACCGCAACAAGTAAAATTTTGTTTGAAGTGGTTTACGGCAAAATTCTCAACACACTGGGAGGCCCGAAGATTCAGGAACATTCCCGTAGTCGACATCCACCGTAGGGATTTCTTCAGTGTTTGGAAGGAAACATGAAAAACCCTTGGAAAGACACAAGCAACCATGAAACATGCAGCCATTCGACATTGCAGTGATGCTGTGTTGAGTGCTAGCCATTGCTTTTACTTACCTCGACAACCATCATACTCCAAGGACAGGAATTTGCGAAGCTCAAACCAACTTGTTGGGGCCGTATGAGATCGAGAGGATGTAAACCCCTGTTGTTTCTCCACTTCGTCTACCTCACAGCATGGAAATCCACCCTGTCTTTGACATCAGGAAGCTCACGCACTACCGGGACCCCAGTATGATCTTTCATGGCTTAAATGTGGAACCCCACCTCATACTAAAGTGGACAAGGATATAGAGTACGTGATTGAAGATATCATTGTGTATTGACACAGAGAAAAGACGAAGTAGTTTATAATCAAGTGGCATGGCTACGACATTGCACACAAGAGTTGAGAGCCCTACGATAACCTTTGAGGCATCGATCATCTGATTGATGGATAGTACCGGCCCCACCGGTCTACGTCTACTTAAGTGTCTAGACGTCGTGGATACGAGGGATAGAAGTGTGTTACACCGAGCGAAATGTAAGTGGTTGACATGGATGAGGTACGGGAGAAAAGATTATTCGAGGAATGGGAAAAAATGAATAATTTATATTAAGCAGTAAATGTACTTCGATGAAAAGTTTCAAGTTTGTCGAGCTCATACATACAGTGATAAGAATAAATATGAGGCATATGTTGGATCATCAGTGCTCGAGTCGAGCGGTGCGTGCAAGGTTATGCAATGAGTGGCTTCTTCGAGAAGCTCTGGAGAGAAGTCGGGGGGCTTTGAGAATACCGGGGCGCGGTATTGTAAAGATCTAAAAGGGTCGAGAAGTCAACCGAAAAAAACTGAAACATCAATATGGTCCATGATACTTCTGTCGACCATTGAAGAAAGTGGTCAACGTCGTCAAAACCTTCTGAAACGGAGCACCGGAGGTTGCGGCAGGTGGTCAGGATTCCCTCGGCTGATCAGCGTTATAATCTTGAAGTCGTCGTGTGATGGGCCATGAATATCAGAAAACAATTCCTAGTCGCTGAGTTTAGGGACTCATGTACATCAGGGTCGTAACAATCCCTCGCCTTTTAGCCGTGAAGGACAAGCGCATTACCAGATGTAGGCCAGTGACAATAATAGTAGTCGTCAATCAAATGATTGACGTCTCCAAGGTTGTCGTAGGACTACCAGCTATTGTGCGCAGTGTTGTAGCCGTACCACTTGACCAGATACTACGTCATTGTCCCACGGTGTCAATGTCCGAGGATATCTTCAATCACGTACTCCGTATCTCCATCCACTTGCACAGGTGGTGGTGGTACGACGTCTTTGCCGGGGAAGTTTTTGCTCGGATCCCAGTAGTGCTTGAGCTTGTTGATGTGGACGTCAGGATGAATTACTATATTTCCACATAGGCCAAGTGATACCATGACAGGTGTTTGAATTCGCTTCACCTCAAATGTTCCCAGCCACTAGGGTTTGAGCTTCGAAGGTCCTGACCTCGGAGCTTGATTTTTCCGGAGCTGAGGATACAATCACTAGCGCTGAACACTTCATCGCCACAATGTCATTCAGCCGCTCGCTTCATAGCTACTTGTGTCTGTGTGAGGGTCTATCGCATTCCTCCCAAATGCTTGAGAAATCCCTATGGTGGATATTGATGGCAAAAATGTTCCTCGGACTTTGTAATCCTTTTGGTGTGGAAATATTTTTTCCGTATACCACTTTGAACAAAATCTACCCGCTATGGTGGAGGAAGCGGAGTTGAGTTATATGCGAGTTCGACGGTCGGCAGTTTGGCTGCCCAATTGGTGCCGTGTGGGTTGCATAATGTGCGGAGAAGGTATTTGAGCGTCTTATTGGTCTGCTCCGTTTGCCCGTCCGTTTGAGGATGGAACACCGTTGATAGATGGATCATAACGCGCCATCAATTTGAGCCGAAAGGGCTGCTAATATGG
>SZWC01007957.1:105136-108930 GCA_023375785.1 Penium margaritaceum
TCAAAGAAGAACACGGAGGTGCTCATGCTGCTGGTGTCCGGTACGGCTGAGTCACAGTGGGGCTATTTCCAAGGGTGCACGTCGGTAGCCGAAGATTGGTAAAACATCTGTGTCATCCATCAATTGAAGTCTTTGGAAAACAAAATATTCACGATGAAGTCACTCCTCACGAGGAGAATTGAGGAGGGAGATGATGTCATCTCCGTGATACAATAGATCGAGTCGCTTGCCTCACATGGCAATGACATGGGTTGGAAGATGAACATGCAGCTACATGAGATGGCCCTCCTCATGGCCCTTTGTGGCAGTTGGATCCCTCTCATCACCGTCTTTGGAGGATGGACAGAGGACAAAGTCATCTATGGCACTGTCGCAGAGTACATCCAAAACGAGGCATAACGACAAAGCTACTGCCTCAACTTCGTCATCAGCCCTCATCACCAAAACACATGGTGACGAAAGCGGAGCCAAAAGAGGTCGCTGACATGGTGGCGGCAAGAAGGGTGCCAAGAAGGGTACGTATCGTAACCGTGGAAAAGAGGGCAAGGAGTTCTCCTAGGTAGTGTTTTCTGGCTAAAATATCCAGTTTTGACCAAGGGGCCTTGCTCCAAAAGAGTTGTGCATGCCTTGTCTACCTGGATCAGAATTAGGGGACTTACTCCAGAGGAGCACTGCATGCCAAGTCTGTCCTATGTCTGTCCAAACTCCAGTTATGGACAAGGGGCATACCAGATCAACACCCACCACGCGGCTTGCTTTGCTATTGGCCTCCTTCCACCGCGTCGATCTCCATAGGGTCAGTTTGTTGGTGCGGATCAATACTGAAAGGTCACTTACTTCTCATAGGAACCCCCTCGATGAGAGCATAGCACGTCAACGCGCTCCGTAGTGGCCACCATCGCCTGCAACTCCATGATTCCACTTAGTGTCAGTGTGCACTGAATCTCTGCCTCCAAATTGTGGTGGTACTTGTCAGCCATCTCTGACTCGCTCATGTCATCAATCTCTGAGCACGGGCAGAGCTTGTCATGGCTAGGGTCCAAGGGTCATACCTCCAAGGGAAAAGAATATCCTTGGCCCTTGTTCGCTAAGTGCCAGCAGATTCCGTTGGAGCTGATGGAGTAGATGGAGTAGATAGAACTGATGGATTTTTATGCGCCCTTCAAAACAGAGAGGGCGAGAGAGTATGTAGAAGCGTGCCTTACAACTAGTCACTATGGGCGCACAACCCATTTTCAGTTGGCCTGAGGCAACGGACAAGAAAACAAGACCGACACAATGGCACTTGCCATCCGCTCCTGGTATTTCAACTAGGAGGAGAAATCACTCTCAGAATCACCAAATCGGTTCCATATTAAGTAGTTCGTAGGAATCACTTCCTTGCACTGTGTCTTGAGCACATGGTCACTTTTGCACAAGGAGCTTACTCCTGGGGCTTAGACTAACGAATACTTCTTGAGTGTCTGGCATTGGTGGAAAACTCTGTTAGGAGCCTCAAAGGTAAGAAATTTGATGAATCACTTGCAACTGAGAGGTACTTATAGTCCTAGAGCCTGCCTCTAGCCTAGGCGCCCAGTGGCTCCTTGGATGAGCCACTTTGGGGGCAATCTCAATTGCATCATCCACCCTACCTACATGGCGCTCTCTGTGACTGCCAAGTGGCACCAGCCACCAGCAAGGACCTTTGAATGTTCTGAGATGTCTCTCGTAACCTTCCTGTCCCCCTTTTGGTTACAAGGAAATTTTTCCACTAGGTGGGATTTGTCTCAGTGACAACCTGCTCCAAAGACTCTGGAATATCTAAGCCACAAGGAGTTATCCTAGGTAGTGTTTGCTAGCTATGCTATCCAGTTTAGACCGAAACGACTTTCTCCAAAGGAGTAGTGTATGCCTTGTGTATCTGGATAAGACTTGGAGAACTTAATCCAAAGAAGCAGTGCATACCTAGTCTACCCTGTGTATGTTCGAAATTCAGCAGTAGACAAGGGGCATACCAAATCAACAAAAATGATGTGCGTACTCTTGCACCAAGCTAATGTGCTTCAGGTGCTTCATTTTTTTTCATGCGACCGTGTTGTTATTTGGATGCCCCTTGGCCACTAGTCTCCAGAATTGGCAAGTAGTGGACGGACTAGGCATGCACTGCTCATGTGGAGCAAGTACCCTGGTTCCGTTCCAGCACGCAAGGCATGCACTGTCCTTGTTCAAGGATAAGTCCCCTGGGTTTCTGATGATGGCTGGTCAGATCGTCAATCTGACCATCCTGATAGAAAGAGCAGGTGTCAAATCGCCAGCTGTCCAAGTTTTGGGTTGATCCAATGGTTGGATTGGAAGATGCAAGATGTGCCTTGGATCAGGGGATGACTTCCCTGATTGAGGGGATGACCTCCTTAAATTAAGGAGTGACATCGGCCAAGGCGTGCGCGCTTTGGCTGTCAAAGGCACTCCTCAGCTATTTATTCTCTGTACTTTCCATTATCTCAATTACTCCTTCACTTGATGCCTCTTGTTTGAGCTGTGCCCTTGAAAATGAGCTTGGTATGAACTGCTAAGGTTGTTGTAATCTTGCTCGTGTGAGAGTGTTGAATTAATTTGTTGGGCTCTCACACCAAGGAAGAAGAAGGCTTAGGGAGCGGGAGCCCCTAAGACCTTGAGCGAAAGCACCTGGGTAACTAGGTCTCTCCAGAGGCATAGTTAATTCCTTGGGGGTGATCGTGATCCTTGGGTGAAATTCCCTTGGATGGTCAGCAGTTGCCATTGTGTCGGCGCTGTTTTCTAGATCGGAGCCTCAGGCCACGAGACTTAGGAATGACAAAAGGGTTATGGGCCCACACCAAGTGTAAGACTTAGTTGCGAAAAGCACACAGGTTGCTCAGTAGCTCAACGAACGTGAGGAGCGCAGACGCTCAACCACACCTACAGGCGCTCCTCATTGGCCCTCCGTCCAAGACCTCTCATCAGCCTGACATCGGCTCCATCAGCCTGACATAGGCATCAACAGCATGTGTAGTAGACCGGCCTCAACCGAAGCAGATCCGACTCAACCGTAGGTACCATGGCTCTACCTACCGCCGAGGAGAACGGCAAAGAGCATCATCGAGGAAGGCTCGTGGACTAGCACACATGTGGCCACCACTGGAGCTGTGACGTCCACAGTAGAGGCAAGGATTCGCATTCATGCGCCCATCCCTAAATTCAATGGGACAAGGTGGCATTTTGATATCATAGTCGATGACCGTGATCTCCTCCCCTACTTCACAGGGGAGGCTGCCCAACCGCTTTAAAACCAACCAGAGGAGCTGGCAGTGTGGAAGCGGGCCAACAAGAAATGCATGGCCATTCTTGTCTCAGCACTACAACATCATCTGCTCTCTTATATCTCTAGCCTCACAAACACAGCTGAGGCATACAAGAAACTTTGCAATATCTACCAGAGTGAATCCCTCGCCAACTGTTTGTTCATCCTCCAAAAGTTGCTGAGGATGTAGCTGACTGAGGACGAGGACATCCTAAAATTCTTGCAGCAGTTAGAGACTCTCCTTCAGCAAGCCAGCAACATGGACTGGGGCCTTGAAGCCGACATGCAGGGGATGATTCTCCTCATGGCTCTTCCACCAAGCTGGGGCCCCATGATCACTGTGATTGGTGGCTGGCCAGAGGACCACGTGAAGTACTCCAACATCTCGGAGTACATCCACAATGAGGCTTTGTGGTGTAGCCATAGCGAGGCCAGCATCGCAGCCTATGCTAAGGGCACAGCAGGCAGCAGTGGCACTAGCAACTCAGGGCAGCAG
>SZWC01007958.1:5534-25700 GCA_023375785.1 Penium margaritaceum
AGGTATGGTTGGTGGTGGAAGGTATGGTTGGTGGTGGAAGGTATGGTTGGTGGTGGAAGGTATGGTTGGTGTTGGAAGGTATGGTTGGTGGTGGAAGGTATGGTTGGTGGTGGAAGGTATGGTGGGTGACACTTACCATCCTAATTTATCTTTTTCTCCTCCTTCTTCTTTCTTTCCATCTTGTGATTGTTCTTTTGTTGTCATTCTTCCGTTTTCATCAGTCTACCTTTTTGTTTTTCTTCCCTGTTTGTCATTCTTCCGTTATGTCACAATGCTCGCAGCGGATGAGCACGCGTTTGAGGAGCTCTACTGCACATTCTTTGAGGCGTTGGATGCGCACTGGCTGGCAACGAAAGCGTCATACATGGAGTTCAATGTGAGAAGGCATGCCTGTGTTGTATTGTGGGTCCTGTTCTGAGTTTCTTTCTTCCGATGACGTGTATAAAGTGTGCCGTGCACAACGTGCTTTGCCAGGGTTGTATTATTCTAAAATGCTCTGCGAACCGTTTAAAAAAATACATTTGTTGATGAAGTGTGTGTCGTGCACAACGTGCTCGGCCGCGATAGTGCATGACGTAGAGTGTGCGCCAGTCTCATAGCCCTTGCTATTAAATTGGTTAAGATGCTTTGCAAAGCGTCTTAACCAGTTTAGTCTCATAGCCCTTGCTATCCCTGAGAGCCTTGATTGGGAGACTGAGCGGACCTGCGGTTGCCCCACCGGCTCTATCCCATGCTTCCCAACCATGAGTAGGCAGGTTAGAGAGGAAAACAAGAAAGAAGTGTCAACTCCACTTCTTGTTGGTGGAGGAAAACAAGAAAGAAGAACGAAGTGGAGGGAGAAACTCTCACTGTCGACATTTCAACCTCTGTTGCCCATTCTTCGGTACCTTCCTTCCCAAACAGCTACTGTCTTCTTCTCTGGGGTTGCTTCTCCTCCAAAAGAGGATGAAGCTTGGCGCAAACCAAGGTCTCCCCCCCCCCCCCCCCCCCCNTCATGTTCCAAGTGCAGGTGGTGTTACGCGAAACAAAAGCGGCGTTTGAAAGCGCCATCTGCAGCCCGACTGTGCAAGCAGTGGAGCACATGCCTCAGCATGCTTTGCTCACTTGCTAGCAAACAGTGATGCCACCGTCCACTGGCATGCTGTATGTGTAGATGATCCCTCAAGGTAACGTGTCATGTGAAGTTATTTTTTCTTCAATGGTCATGTCTATGTACATCCTTTTGAGTGACAAAACAGCCATAACGTTTGTACGACACATGTTCTCATCCTCTATGGACATCCCCCCCCCCACCCCCCCCATCCTTTTGCTCCCTTGTGGTCTCTAGATTGTGAATATGATTTGCTTGAATGCCTTGACAAACTCTTTTTCGAGAAACACTCCGCCATTTTAAGGCATTTATCAGATACCTCCACCATCAGCAGATGCCACCATGGTACGAAGAGGTGTTACCGAAGAGGAGCTGCGGTGGAAGAGAGAGCAACAAGATCCTTGTTCTCTCGGGAGGGGCGCGTCGGACTAGGAAGCCCAGATGCTGGTATACCCATGTGAGGGCATAGATGTCTGCATTGGGTCGGGAAAGCACGTAACACTGTGTTGACCATCTTCAACCCCAAACCTCTGCAAATCGGTGTACTAGATTCGGAGGCAGCGATGGAGGTGCACTTTGCAAGCCCCACCATCGTTCTATGCATCCACGCCTCGCTCTTCTCACAGGCCCACAAACGACGCCTGTGGGCCAAGCGCATAGCCACCAATAGATGCACAAAGGTCCACCATTGTTTCCCTAATCACTCAACGGTCGGCCACAACAGCTGCCTCGACCTCACTACCAAGGCCGGCTGGTACCCACACCATCCCCAACTCACGATCCCTGTGAGGAACAAGTTCAGCCTGCTTGATTGGCCACCAAATTGAGCAACATCACTGAGCTTGAGGCAAGGATGCTGCTCAAGAGAGACGCAATGATGTTGCTTCATAGTGAAGCAATAAGGGTACTTTTGCCGCATACCTACTCTCGTCGCAACTAATGCACACTATACCAAGTTTACGCACAAAAAGAATGAGGTGGCCATTTTGGCAGAAAAATGACAAACGTCCACCAAAAGCAAAGAATACTTCTGAGGGCCACTGTTACAAACTAGGGCCAAATAGCCCTTCTACCCAATTTGCTAGGGGGTTAGGAACGCCCTACCCAGCGAACAAAAAATGTTGATGCCCTGTCCAACGACTTAAAAAATAGGACTCCCCTGCCTTCTCGCTTCACAATGCTCAATCAGCCGCATGCGCCGCTGATCGAGCGAAGCGAGTTGGGGCATGTCCACCCCCCTCGCGATTCTCGCTCTCACGCAAGAATTGCGATCGAGCGATGACCTGTTTGATTTCTTTTTCCGTCACGCAAACCACTGGTTTGATCTAAGGTTTTGTATGTAATGCGCGGGCGGAGCACGCACAAAACATAAAACCCTACATCAAACCAAGGGGTTGCGTCTCGGAAAGAAAATTCAAATAAACAAACAGGTCATCACTTGATCGCGATCGAGCGAAAACGTTTGTTTTCAAAATCCAGCGGAAACTCTCCCTTTTTTTCCCTCATAGGCAAACCCTTCCAGTTTTAGCATTCAAACCGCAATCAAACCACCCATAAATATATTAGGGGTTTAGGGTTTTTTTTTTTTGTGCGGGCACCTGCTGGGCCTTGTGGTAGCATGGCCCACCAGGTTCCTTTTCAACGCATGGGGAGTCTCGGACTCCCCATGCAAACCATACGCAAACCCCCACCACGGACATTCACAAACCCCTCGAATGAGGGGTTTGTGAATGTTCAGAGATATCGATGATGTCAGCATTTTGGTGCTGCATTGCATGCAATGCCGGCATGATGCCATTTCTCGCTGTCTGTGGGTGAAACGTCAATATTCTCAGGTCACTGGGTAGGGGAGTCTTATTCTTCCGAACGCCGGGTAGGGTAGTTTTATTCTTCCGAACGCCGGGCAGGGCATAGACACAATTGAAGTGTGTGGGTAATCCCTACATGTACCCTACAAACTAATACTCCGGATGTCCACTGAGTAAAAACTTGTATGGGGAATAGTTTAATGCTCCGCATGCCCAAAGTAACACGACAGCATCAAAATAGGACCCCATTCTGGGCTCACGATGCAAGGCCAGCGTGGAAGATAACTTTACTGTCCAATGATCGAGCGTCGCTCAATTGCATCTATCGAGCACCATCCACCCCGTGCAAATGTTGTGTGCACACAAACTTTTCGACGTCGACCGTTAAAACCATTGTTGAATCCAAATGTCCTACGTTGAACACCTCATTGGAGTCAAATCTCAGTCCACCCACGTTTGCCCACAACCCATCGTTCACGAGTGGGTTCGTGCACCAACACTGGCGACTAGTCCACATCGATTGCCGTCCCTGGTGTGCCCTGCCGCACATTGCCACTTAGAAGTGATGCAAAAGCATGTCAAAGTGATCGTTTCCATGTAATTCACCGGTTTAACATAGGGGTGCGCAATGCAAACGCCTCCCCCATTGAATGTCGTGTGACACATGAAATGTGGACATCGACGTCTATTGCACCGATATAGCTGCTGCTGCTGCAACTTGTGGACATGGCTATCAACAACGTTGCGAGTGAGGTTCCGAATGGGTCGCGCCGATGGAACCAAGACTGTGCGTGGGGTGGCGAGGATGCCTTGCCAACATCGGCCATGTTGCATCCGCGGCAAGCCACAATTGCATGGGCCACCATAAAGGCAGAGTGGGCGGGCCGGGTGACGCGGAATGGGATGCCATCATGGACATCCACACCTCCTCAACTGGAGACCATGGTTTAGATAATGGACATGCGTATGCCCTCTCTGCGTCCGCCTAATTCTCCTGATCCGTGGGAGCCCTGGCTGTACACAGAGCCTTCCAACCCTTAGTGTAGCAGATAGTGGGCATGTGTAATGTTCATCCACAAAGTTATTCATGATGTGTCCACTGATTTCCTATGATTCCAGCCCTTTGTGTGGAAAGCAGTGGGCAGGTGAAATATTTCTCCACGAATTCATTCATTATGTGTCCACAGCATTCGTATCCTCCCTGCTCTTACTGTGGCATATCGTTGGCATGTATAGTTTTTAACCACGACTTCATCCATGGTGTGTCCACTAATGCCTGTTTTCACTTAATGATGTGTTAGTGGGGTTTTTTTCTTTCCAAGTATTGTCGTATGAGGTCAGTGAAACCTAAATGAAGATTCTACATTTGCCGGATCCGTTTCCCTCTACATTCACGACAACCATCTCGGTACATGTACTCTCAACTACTATAGTGCTATCTACACAGTTTGTGTTGAACAACGTGCGGCCACAGAGCAAGTGGGAGTTTGCTTTCTTTGTGGCTCGTCGTATGTCACATGTAGCATGTAGACATGGACATCCTTTAAGACTCATGTCTGCATGGTGCATAAACTAATCAACTGAGCTTACATGAAACTGTATTGCAAGTTGTAGTGGCAGCCGGTCACTCAAACAGAAAACACAATAATCAAGTATTAATGACGAAAGTTCATTCCCGTACAATTACTGAGATGAAGTAACAAGCACAACAGAGATGAGAAATAGTTGACACAAAAACCAAGTCTCTCATAATCATGGCCAGTAAAACAGAGGGGCTAAGTCACATGTACTAATCCACACTTGAATGTACACGGGCAGGCCATCCACAAAGCAAATGAACTCACATATAGGACACTCTTCCCCTTTACTAAACTCTTGGCATGCATCATCAAAGTCTTCCCTAAAGGATGATGCACATTTGCCCGTGCAAGGGTTGGCCACTTCAAATCTGGCCTCTTCCCCCTCCGACTTCCATAGGTTGAAAGTGACCATGTTGCAACACATGACATCTGCAGCCTTCACCGCACAACCCATGTCATAGGCCACATTTGATCTAACCATGTGCAGGTGCAATTTGAGCCTCGGTTGCCGCTTGACCACCGTCTTCAGTAGGACATGGATCTGCCTCACCTGCACACAAATCATAAACAAAACATGGTATAGATAAGGGCAAACAAGGCAAGACATGTGCACAAATGGACATGACAGCACTGCATGGCAAAACAAATTACCTATTCTCACACAGAACGACATCTGCACATCCGCTTACGTTGTAGCTGCGCCTCGTCCCCGAAAGAGTGTTGGGGGGAGGAGCTGTCTTTTGACTCGCACTCCTCAGTCTCGGTCGTCACATAGTCTGAGGCCTCGTCCTCTTCAGACCAGTGAGGGGATGAGAGGTCATTCTCTGTTTTGTTGTTTGCTGCTACCTCAGGACTTTCAGGGTAATCAACCTGGGAGTAGATCGCAGGCTCTGCTGATTCACCCGTTGTATCACATCCTGCTACGTCATGATCTGCTGCTGCTGCTGCTGCTGCTGTTGCTTCACCCGCTACATCACTTCTAGCTACGTCATCACTTGCTGCTGCTGCTGCTGCTGCTGTTGCTATTGATGCTTCCACCATGTCCTTCATGAGCGTTACCCCATGTTCATCACCTGTGTCTGCTCTTGCGGGATGTCCTTCTCTTGGCTGACTGGGGCCTCGTCCACTATCACCGCGCACCCCGCACCCTGTAGCAAGTTCTGGCAGGAGCTGCAGCAACATTGGCTTAGGAGAGGGCAGGAGGGTTTGTGCACCGCCTAGGCCCATGTCCAGCCAGCCCACAGTGGCTACAGATGCGGTCCCTCTTGCACCGTTCATACCTGGCCCTCTGCTTGGACTTCGGCCTCCCAGCACCGCGCTTCTTACCTGGCAGGCCCCACCCTTTCTTTGCTTATTGTTGCTGGCGTAGATTCACCCTGGGCATGGGGTGACGGAAGGTCCTCTTCCACGCCATTTTTGTCAGGTGAATGTCCATGCATATCTCCGGGTTGACTCCAGCATCAAGGAGAAGGCTGACCGCATGTTGACATGGGTAGCCGTTTTTGGCCCACTGGCCACAGTTGTACTTCTTTGCATTGCAATCCACCTCGTGCACGGACATGCTCTTGGGGCCTGAAACGGTCCCAGAGAGAGGTCCCTCTGGGATGATGTCATACTCCCTCACCGTTTGCGTGTAGTTTTTCACCTTAGCGTCGACAAAGGGGGCAAATCGTGGTTTCTCAGTCATGCGTCAGCTTCCTGCGGTCTGCAAACAACTTCTACACCCATACATAAAGCTGGGCAAAGTAGTGAAAGGGGTACAGATGGCAGAGGTCCATGATGCGGGCACTCAACGACTCCGCTGTGTTGCTTGTCATGTGCTCACCACGTGCCACGGGGATGTACACCCTACTCCACCTGTCCATCGAGATGCCCGGTTCTACACCACTGCCGAACATGTACTCCAGATCCCACTTCGATGCTCTTGATAGTTCTTCCTGAAAGCGCTTGAACTCCCTGGAGTTGAAGGTGTGCACGAGGGTCGAGAACAGTTCCGCGGACACCCGACCTACTTTGGACTTCACGTTGTCGTGGATGTGCTGCGCACAGTAAGTGTGCGTGGCTCCAGGCATCTCACGAGCCACAGTAGCAAGGAGCCCACCGTCACGATCGGAGATGATGGCTCTGCCACGCTCTCGTGCCGTGGGATACGCCTGCGAAAGCTGCTACACGAACCATGTCCAATTTTCCTTATCTTTCTAACCGGACAGCACCCACGCCATGGGCACGAAGTGGTTGTTGGCATCCCAAAACTCAGCAATGAGTAGAACCTGTTTGAACCCGTTTTTCATAAAAGTGGCATCCATGGTGATGAGGCGACGTGCATGGTTCCAGTCCTCCCGACAGGCCCCGGGTGACACAAAGGCCCGGCGGAATAGCCCGTTCTTGTTATGTTCCATGCACGCAAAGGTCCGCGGGTCCAATCGCTTCAACTGCAACGCATACAACACATGTGCAACGTTCTTTATCCTAAGGGTCTTTCGCCAGCCTAAACATCAGTTGGAAACATGACATGAAAGCAAACGTACTAACATCTGCTATGTAGGGTGGGAAGAGTGACCACAAAAGTGCCGTCTCCCCCATGAGCTTCTCCTCAGTCGCCTTTTTTGCTCGGTACACCACCGGGTTGTGCACTTTTTTTACTGTGGATGCCTCAACAATCTGTTACGGCGCCTTTGTGTCGGTTGAGGACTTCTTCTTCATCGTCTGCTCTATGCGGCGTAGCACCCATGCTGCCCAGTGTGCCTGATCGCCCTTCTTGGTGGTGGGGGTGCACTTGTGGCTATCCACATGCTCGATCACGGCAACATTGCCGTGCTTATGCTGATAGCGCACCTTCAGGAGCCATGGGCAACCCACTGTCTTCCAGAGTCCGCAACGGAATTCCAGTTGAGTTGGCTCACTACGGACCGAGAAGAGAGGCTATCGACAGGGTAATCTTGAACAAATTCTCAACACACCTCCATGTTGGGTAAGGCTTGGCCATCGGGAAAATTCGTGCATCTTGCTGTGCGCTTGCGTGAACGAGCAAGAGCAGCTTGCAAATCTTTGCCGGTCGTCTCCGACGGGGGCGGCGGAGTTTCCTCATCAGACGACCCTGCAAAGAACACATGTTGTACAACTTCAGGCACATGTAGGGAAAACATTCACTACAATGTACAGGACGAGGTAGCTAGCGGGCAGCATACTTTGACATAGCAAGAGGTCCAACCCCATCGCATGCGACACCATTTCTACAGACATAGTGGGTTCAACCCACCCGCACGGTAACCCACTCGCATCACGCGTGCTTCAACTCGGTCTGGAGAGTGCGGAGTCACGCGCTCCACAACATTCATGTGACAGTTGTACTCGTGCTCCTCCCACTCGGTGAATAGGAAGGAGGACTCAGGGTGGTAGCGGGAGAAAACAACCTCAGGAGGGTCGTCGTCCTCGTCCTCCGGGTAATCGCCTCTAGTGGCGTAAAAAGTGGCGGCCATCTTGGGAAAAAGTGGGTACAACGATGTTTGGCATGTGTATTAAAATGCATCGTACCCACCATCTGCACTTGGCATATCCATCCGTTGTTAGCGCGAGGTGGAGAGCCATCCCAAAGACACATGCCCGCTGTGACAAAGCGGCGACATTAGAGGGAGATGACGAGTACACATCAACAATGGCTCAATGGTCACAACCCTTGCAGACGAGGAGAGGGAAAATTCTGATCACATGGCAGCTGGCCAACTTACCACGACGACAACCGTCGCAAACCATGCAAGGAGTGTGGTCATGTACGGAGGGGGAACAAAAACCATTAATCCTACCATGCACCTGAGTCAAAAACACCAACAAAGGGAGACACGGAAACCCTAAGCGAGCGACATTGAAAGTATGTGATCTGTCCACAAAATATCCGCCAGGTGACGCCATTTGCATGTGGACAACAATTGACAACGTCCACGTAGAAACATATCGCATGATCAGGATATGCAAGGATTAGACTCTGTTTGGATGTAGTCGAGGTTCACGTTCGACCTGGCTGTTTTGTGTTCGGTAACAAGTCTATCTGCCGACTGTTTGGGCATGAGAATGATGTCACCTTCACCTCGTTTGGCAGAATTATAAGCCCCCCCCTTCGAAGGGTCAAAGAAAGTAAGGGAAAATTGGACTTCTTTTTCACATATTTGTTCTGTCAGAAGTTGTGCTTCGCTTTGCATGACTCAAAAGGCACATGAGTCGGGGTTCATTTCATGGGTTGTAGAAATGGTGACTGAAACCTTTGAAAGCAAAAAAATGATTTGTTGGATACCCACTATTTCGAAGTCATTCATCCGCGACCGGTGTAGCATGATTTTTTTTGCAATGGTGGGTGCAACATGCATGATCTACAACGCTTCGGGGAAAGTGGGTACTGGAAGCATGTTTTGTGCAAAGTGAGTATTGTGTCCAATTTGTGCGAGAAATGGCCAGGAGAGAATTTGAAGGCCAAAACAGTGGGCATAGCGGAATTAGGATGAAGCAATAATGGTACTCTGGTGGGGCGGAGCTGGAGATTTTGTTCAGTTGCTGCTGTTTATGATCACACAATTTCCCCTCTTCCCCGAGCACCTCTAAAGTTCCCGACTGATCCACCTCCACACTTATAGGGTGATCCCTGGATTGACCGTAATCCCATCCCTGATCGCACGGTGGACCTCAGTGATGTGGCCCTTGGGTTCCATCATGCTACACAAGTTAGGTTAGTGCCATTTTCAAATATTGTAGCTCATCTTTGGGCGGTACAAAAACTTGACGAGTGAGTAATTGCTGCAACTATGATTCATCAAAAAACCTTTGTCTTATCATATCTGTCAAACTCCTTGTAACCATTTACAAATAGCCTCCCAAGGAAGGTGTCTCATTTGACGAGTAGCATGCTGATCTGTCATCAAATCCGGTCACCAACGTAGAGTATCCCATGGATTTATTTTTTCAAGTCAATAGTCAATGTCATACTCAGATATGACTGAAGAAACCCCAACCATCGAGTTTGTCAAAGGTTCAGATTTGGCTATGTCCTTAAGTGTTTTATTGTGTAATGATCTACGCAGATAACACATTGTTTGCAATCCAAGTAGCACCTCCACGTCTTGAATGCGTGTACAACTGCCAACATATCCTTCTCGTGCACCGCATTTTTCAACCCCGGCCCCCGTAGTATTCTCAGCATATATGTGATTTGTTTTTCTTCATAGTCATTACCTTGGAGGAGAATGGCTTTGATTGCTCGATCAAACACATCAGTGCCAAAAGTAAGCCACCATTTGACCTGCCACTTGTGAGGTTAGCACCAAGGCCATAACACTTCCCAAAGATTTCAACACTTCTTATCTGCTAACTCTCCAAATACACTTGGTGATTTTAAGAGGGCTCCCAGCGAGATGGGAAAATACTCTGGCGTAATCATGTACCGATCAACGGCAGTACTTGCAAAATCCTAAAAATACCTGAAAATTTTGGAAGTAAGTGGATTTCAACCAATTAGCAAAAAGTGCCACCTTTTTTTAGTCCATTGCGACCCATCCATCGCTGACGATGTGGCCCAAGAAATCCATTGAAAAAAGACCAAAGTCAGGCTTTGAGGTATTCTTTGAAAAAGGAAAAAAAAAAACATCTCTTTGTAAAAATGTGAGGGCTTTTGAAGGGGTGAATTATGCTCCTTAGGAATGTGGCAGTACACAAATTTTCCATCGACGTAGATGACGACAAGGTCATCATGTTACAGCTAGAATGTTTCATGGATGGCCACCAAGAATGTCATCTGGACCTTAGTAAGTCCATATGGCATGACCGTGAACTCAACTTGTATGGAACGGGTGTGGTACATCATCATCTTGATGTCCTTACCAGATTTGGAAATCTGGTGATAACCGCTTTGTGGTAAAAATCCGCGTCCCTTAGAGTTTGTCAAAAGGTCGCGTCTGCGTGTAGAAGACGGTAGTAGTTCTCGATGGTGATGTCCATCAACGCTTTTTAGTCCATGCATATTCACATTTCATTGGCCCTCTTTTACATGAAACTTACCAAGGTTGTGTAGGATGATAGATTGATGGATAAATCCCTGCCCGAGCATCCCGTCTTGCTGGCGCTTTGCCTCGGCCGGCTCGTGATCTCTCATTAGATAGGTCAACTGCCCGATTTTAGGTTGATCAAGTGGTCAACGCTATGTTACGAAGGTAACTACGATGGCAGTTATTTGGGAAAAGGGCATAATAACCCTTCTACCCAATCCTCGAGGGGGTTGGTGACGCCCAGCGAACATATTATACTGACACCCTGCACATAAACCTAAAAAAGAAGACTGCCCTGCCCACTCGCTTCACCATGCTTGATCAACAACATGCACCACTGATCGAGCGAAGCGAGGTGGGGGATGTTGACCCAACTCGCAATTCTCCCTCCCATGCGAGAACCACGATCGAGCAATGAGCTCTTTTTTTTTCTTGGAGACACAAACCCCCTTGTTTGATTTGGGACTTTGTATGCTTTATGCGGGCGGAGCCCATGCAACATATAAAACCATACATCAAACTAAGGGGGGTTTGCATGTTGAAGTAAAAGGAAAAAAAAAAAAAACAAAGAGCTCATCGCTCGATCGCAATTGAGCAGAATGTCCATTCTTTAGATCGAGCGGAAACGCTTAATTTGTTGTTTTTTTCTAACTTGCAAACCCCGAAGTCTTTACATGCAAACCATAGTGAAACCATTACCACAAATTACATTGGGGGTTTTAGGGTTTATTTTTGCGCGGGCTCCTCCTATGTCCCGTGGTAGCGGGGCCTAGCAGGTTCCCTTTCAACGCATGGGGAGTCTTAGACCCCCCATGCGAACCATACACAAACCCCCCTCACAAACATTCACAACCCCCTTCAAATGAGGGGTTTTTGAATACTAAGAAAATCAATGACGTGAGCATGTCGACGCTTCATCGCATGCAGCGTCGACATGCTACGTTTTCTCGTTGTTCGTGGGTGTAATGTTAACATTCTCAGGTTAGTGGGTAGGGGAGTCTTATTTTTCCGAACACTGGGTAAGGTAGTTTTATTCTTACATGCACCCTTGGGAAAATCCCAATCTTAATCATCAATAAGTAGTACAAATGCTTTTTGTACACAAGTGAAATTTCTAGTTCGTACGTTGATGAAGGTGATGATTCTACCACGTCAATCATTGTGGAATTTACCTCTTTGCTAGTTTTCACATGGATTAGGTACTATTGAGCTCCTTGCTGTGAACACCTCTTGGTCACATTGATTGAGATGGGTGTCACAAGTTATTGTGATGTGGTCATAACAACTTCCTATCCTGTTTCCTCTTATGTTGCTTCTTTCCACGGTTAGTACTTCATGGGTTGCTCTAGTAAAGACATGTGTCATTTTTTTCCATGGATGGTGACATAGACTGTATAGCTACTCTATTCTATGTGCACGTTGTGTCGGTTTAGGAGATCTTGCCTCAAGGTGATTTTTAGTCTTTCATTGGAAAATTTCTCTACACCGTTACATCTCTCATTTGTAGCCATAAAGGTTCATAAATTCAGCAATATGCAGTTATCCTTTGATGATTTTCCCTTCAGATATCCTTAGTTTTCTTTGCACACCCAGCTTTTCAACCAAAAAAAAAAAAACNGGTGTCACAAGTTATTGTGATGTGGTCATAACAACTTCCTATCCTGTTTCCTCTTATGTTGCTTCTTTCCACGGTTAGTACTTCATGGGTTGCTCTAGTAAAGACATGTGTCATTTTTTTCCATGGATGGTGACATAGACTGTATAGCTACTCTATTCTATGTGCACGTTGTGTCGGTTTAGGAGATCTTGCCTCAAGGTGATTTTTAGTATTTCATTGGAAATTTTCTCTACACCGTTATATCTCTCATTTGTAGACATAAAGGTTCATAAATTCAGCAATATGCAGTTATCCTTTGATGATTTTCCCTTCAAAGATCCTTAGTTTTCTTTTCACACCCAGCTTTTCACCCAGAAAAAAAAAAATCAACAACAACATCAAGCATGGACTTGAGTGATCCGTTGTAATGATGAGCATCCATGACGACCTCACAGAAATCATTGTGAAGCATATCAACAATACAAACAAAAACACTCATACATAGGAACAGCTGGCAACAGTTGGAAAACGCAAAACCATGATCGTTTTTCTGAGATCAAATGAAATTGGAAGAATTCCTCCTCTCCAATGACAATGGATGCCACTAACTGAAACGAAAAATAGTTTTTCTGAACTTGAGAGAAGCCAGGCCACAATTTGAGTGCCTGTCATAAGCGGTAGAAAATGGATGAAAAGGGAGTGAAGTCACAGAATAAAGAATACAATTTGGGAAAGAGAGAATCGTAGGAGTAGACAATGAAAAATCTATCGGTGAACAACCATAAACTGGATGAGTCCCCAAAATGGCTGGACGAGATGCTCGGGAAGATGTGCATCCACTGAATTCAGGTGATCCTATGCAACTCTACATGACATGCTCAATCAGGAGTTAATCAGATTATCCATGTAGCCATTCACAATCTGGTGATGTGTATGATTACATGGACTACTGCATTGAAAATTTTCACGGTCAAGAATCCTACCCTCTTCAACGAGCAGACCAACTTTTTGACCAAGAAAAAGGAGCGAGAATCACCTATGGAGCGGCTATCATCAGATCCGCGTATCCGATAATGACATCAATAGGAATGTGTTCCGTACGGATTACTAGCACTTCTAGTTCAAGGTTACTTCTTGCAGAATCACAAATTACTTGTCAACATTCATGGTGGCAATAAGAACTAGTTTTTGGCTATGCCTTGACAAATCTGATGTCATTCATAAACGTGATGTCCTGGTGTATAGCAACAGGAAGGAGGATCACAGTGAACATCTCCTACTATCTCTTAAGGCTGTATATAGAGAGAATTTCTTTGAAAAAATCTATAAGTGTGACTGTGGTCGTTGTTTGATCAGGACTTTAGGCCACATTATTGGTAGTGGATGAATCACGATGGAACCGAAGAATCTGGATGTGGTCATTTATTGCCCGACACTTACCAATATTCTGGAAGCCCAAGTGAGTTTAGGGTTCTTGAAGTACCACTGATGGTTTGTTCAGTATGATGCCAGAGTGTCAATGCATCTCTCTGATATCACTGATAAAACCATCGAGTGTAGTTAGAGAGATAGCAGACAAGAAAGGTTAATCTCTTTAGAAACCTCTCTCACCTTGGCATCAACCTTGCAATTGGTAGTGGACTAAATCATGGACATCAACAGGTCCAATCAAGCAACTGGAGTCTGTCTCATCCATGCCATCGGCGGTGGAGAACAACTGGTTGTGTACATGCCAAGAAAACTGTTGGGATATCTGGTGTGTAGCAAGGACTTGGTTCCTTGCTTTTACATGATGTTTTCTCTTGTAGTAAGTTAGCAGGCAAGCCAGCAGTTTGGCCTTAGAAACCAAGAAACTGACGACGGAAGAAATCTTCATTGATACTCAAAGTCGAAGTATGGTACATGACACAATACAGCCTAAAAGAGGCTACACATAGAGCTCCACCACTGCTCCTGGCTCAGGCTACAGCAGAATGTTTTAAGTTGCTTCCTCTGGAGGCAAGCTTTCTGGTGGCTTGCTTGGCTGACGGCTTGCATGTCCAGAATTTTTCTCCTAGTCTCCTATCTCCCAATTCTGTTGCTGGAGACTTGTGGACACCTCCTTGAAGTCAAGAAAAGTAATTTCTGCCCTCTCCCTTGGATCTTGAGCCGCTTGAGGAGTATCAATGGCGACCTGAGAGCTTGGAAGGCTCACTTCATCCTTTTCAGTTGTACTCAGTCAATTTGATACTTTCAAAGCTGATGCTTTGTTAGGCGCCACTTGCTTGACATGCTTCTGTCGTGCTTTTCTGTGAGTTTTTATCTCAGTGACCCGGTCCGCTCAATTCATCCAAAGACGCGGTCGTTGTCAATCCATTCATTTGTTGATTATTCCTCGGTGCGCATGGCAGCTCGTATCCACGGTCAGGTACCATGTGGTCGATGCACATTCCTGTGTTAGGGTAAGTTTGGCATGCCACAACTTATGAAATTGCACAAGCAGGTGAGAGAATCCGTGATAAAGAATGTTCCTGTTTTACGGGGTTGTTTGGACAAAGTTATACAAACTTGGAGTCTGATTCCTTGTGAAGTTGATTGTGTGCAGATTTGCTACCGCCACGCAGGAAACATGCAGATACTTCTTCGCAACAGTGGGCAGAGAGCCTCATCTGGCTAAAGTAGACTCTGAATGTTGTAGTTTGTATTTTATAGTACGTTCAAAGTATGAACTGTGGTCAAACAACTTCGAACTTCAGGAAATAAAAGTTCCTTTTCTTCATGCATGTTTCCTCCACTTCACAATAAGTATTTTTTCAATGTGTCCGCCACAACACCACTGTCCTCATCTCCAGACATTCCAGGCCCTCCGATGTTTAACGAGATGTGTTTTTTTCAATCCAAGCTTCGACAGTCATGCAAGGAGGAGGTCGACTGTAGCCTGTTTTCCCCCTTCACACTCAACAGAGTAACAAGCAGGAGCAAGGGACACCCACGCACAAATTGTGCCACTCGCCAATCGTCGCAAGGCACAATCGACACGACTTCGATGCCACCTTCTATCACCAAACCACCACATGACCTACCATCACCATCATGCGGTGCCAAGTGACACCCACCACCAAACCACGGCTGCCTCTGCAGCTCAGCTGATCCAACAACAGGACAAATGCCTTATAGAGAAGCTCAAAGACCTGGTCATGAACAACAACTGCTTCGCCGAAAGCTCCCGTCAGAAAAGCACTGACTGGAAGGTCATCTTGGATGACTTCAATGTGCGGTCCATCCACCGGCTGAGACACAACACCACGCAGAAGTAGCTTTTGGACCGACGAAACAAGATCATGTCCAGGTGGTGCAGGCACAAGGCATTGAGGAACTCCACTAGGAGTGGGTGGGATAGGGAGACTGACGCACCACAAGCCCATTCTAAAGTGTGGTCCAACCATCTAAAACGCTTTCCCCGGGATGCTGTTTTTGCAACGGGATTGACTCTCCTTCCCCTTTGTGAGACATACTTTTCTGGAAGTGCTACTATCGGCCAGAACGCTAGACAAACCGTCGTCATTCCAGATGATGAAAACGATGTCGCGGATGATTGTGGTGAGGCCCATGCCATGACTACGGGGGTTGGTGGGGGCTCGGTGACCGCACCCGACAAGGAAGAGGAGGGTGATGCGGAGGACATCGCAACGAGTCAGCCTGAAGACACCGAGGAGGACAGCGTCCCACCGCATGGGACGGGTGTACCATTGAGAACTTTCTACACCCAGGTATGCCCTATGCCTCCCCCTAACTCTACCATGCATTGAGGCCAACATCGTCATCCTTCTAGTTTCTTCTTGTACTCTCACTTTCGCATGTCCCCTTGTTGCCTCTTCTACTCCCACGCATGCACGTTGGCTCATGGCCTAAAGTCCCATCACGACCTAATGTCCTCATGCCCTATGTTGTCATACTGTACTCTGTTTTCTCTTGTGCTTCTCATGTATGGGCAGGACACACCTGCCAACAACAGCAAGTGCAGGCTTTAGGCAGCATTAGAGACTGCATTACAGCCACGTCGTTGCTTCTCTGGTTCAGGGTTTAGGGCTCCTCTGGTTCAGGGTTTAGGGTTCCTCCACTGTCGCAGCTAGCATTGACCACCTTGCACAGGCAGGCTTTCTCCTCATGCAAGAGTTGTCTATTGCTGATACAAGCCTTTTTGGTCATGCACCATTGCATATGCGAGGAGGCGCTTTGCGTAGGTCGAGCTCGGCACGAAAGAATTGCCTCCGTCCATTTCGTTTGCTTCCTCATCCTTTCATGCTTTGCCTTTTCCTGAGGCTGGTAAAGGTTATTGCCGCCGGTTAGGTCGGCCGGCAATGCTGCAAGCTGGTACAAGGTCAACCAAGGCCTCACCCTTGCCGGCGCAATCCATCATTTAAGTTGCGCAGGCTTCCGTGGCAATTTGTGAACCTGCTGTACAAGCTTCTTACATAGCTCTACTTGCTTTCACACCAGCTTTTGTGGTTGTGCTCACTTTCGTTACTGCAGTTTTGGTTTGTGACCACAACTGCGTGATCGCTTTGCGCTTTTGTGCAACCGATGCAGAAATCACATACTCAGCTTCCATAGAGCTCAATGAGAACAGATATTGCCACTTGCTAATCCACAACACTGCTCCACCACCAAGCAGACACGCAAACCCTTTCGTGCTGTGCTGGTCCTCCTTGGTTCTACCAAATTCAGCATGCACATAACAATGTAGTTGGAGATTACTTGTGGTTTCAAAACTCAAACTGACGTCTCTTGTGGTTTGAAGGTATCCAAGGGCCCAGTCAAGCTCCTTGCACGTGGTCTCTGAGCAAGTCTCATTACTCCGTGCGAGGTTTTTCACCATAAAGTGCAGATCTGGCCGAGTCCAGCTCGTAGTGTGTATTAATGAGCTGACACTACTACAGTAGTATGTCTCAACCCTCCTCTTTGGTCCTCGATGCTTCAGCTGTTACTTAGTGAGAGGAGTTGGCGCGTGCTAATCAGGGACATCAAAGCAGTCAGGGACCTTTTATGGCGTAAGTCTCTTGATTCAACTCAAGCATCCGAGCTGTGCGTTTATGCTTGATGTTCATGCCAAGGCAACAATTAAAGCTTGGCATGATTACCACATTGACCTCCTTTGCCATGGCTGTTGCCATGGCTTTCATGATTTCCACTGATGGATCCATGATCAATATGTCATCAATGTAAAACAGCACGTAGAAGTATCGTCTCCCATCAGGTGATGGTTTGTGGAGGAAAACACAGTCGCAGTAGATTGACTGATGGAAGCCGAGGGTTTCTAGAAGAGTTTGGAGCTGGCAATAACACACATTTGTGCCTTGTTTTAGGCTGTATAGAATCTTCACCAATCTACACACTCTTCCACTTCCATTATCGTAGCCATGTCGTGTCCATGTGTCTATATCAAAAGGCGTTCTTCATGTTGAGCTGACGGACTTCATAATCCATTGTTCTTGCGGTGGCCAACATCATGCGAGCTGTGGTGTAGCAGCTCACGGGGATGTAAGTCTTAAAAAACAACCTTTTCCCTCCAATTGTGAAAAAATCTTAGCCACCAGACGGGCCGTCAACTTGTCGATGTTGCCATGAGCTCTTGTCTCGATGGGGACGACCCACTTTCCTCCAGGTTGTGAGCTTGGTGGCACCTCCACGGGTTCTCATCTGCCTTGCTCCATGAGACTACCATACTCTACATCTAATACATCTTTCCACTCAGCTGTATGCTTTATGCTAAGAGCCTCCTTGAGAGTCCTCCACTCTGGTGGTGGTTCTTTGGTTGATGTCAATTGATAGTGAGGTGGATAGTTGTAAAATTGGTGAGAATGTTTGTTTCCTCTTTGCACACTGAATATACTGTGGTGGCCATGTTATGCTCTTCCTCCTTCTCCTCCTCCGCTTTGTGTTTCTCCAACTGCTGCTACAGGAGGCGTGTGAAATGCATGTGTTGGACTCTGCCTAGATGCTGATGTTGCCACGTTGCCAGCAGACCATTCTACATAGGCACCACCTTGGGTTTGCCATCGCATACTACAGTCAGCACGTGATCTTGTGGGACGCCTACTAGGTGGCTCCCATGGAGGTGCACATGCGTGGCTACCGCCTCCTCATGCACCTCATCCAGATCCACAAGGGCGAGTAGGTCTGGATTTCAATCTTCTTCCTTGAATGATTTGTTGTTGAATTTGTTGAAGGTCTGGAGGAAATCTTGAGGCGTCCTTTACTTCTCCTCCCATTCTTGGAATATAAGGTTCTCAAAGAAGAGTGCGTCGTGGCTGATAATGATCCATTGCAAGTCCAATTAGTAAAACTCCCAGTCCTTCATGTTAGGGCTATGTATAAGAGACACTTCCCATGATTCCTTGTTTGCCAGCTTCTTGTGGTGCTCTTCTAGCACATGGTAAAGCGCAATACAACCAAAGGTTTTCATCATGGTGATGTCAAGCTTGTCACCACACCATGCCTGAATTGGCATCATATCAAGTAGCAACTTATGCAATACGTAATCGCGTATCAAAAACACTTGCCTCAGAGCACATGACCACCAGTTGCTGTTGAGTTTAGCGCCGAGAAGCAAAGCCTTCATTGTGTAATTGGTAACTTTAGCCACACTGTTCTACTACAATGTGTAGGCTGTTGAGAGTTGGTGCACGATCTTCATGCCCTCCAAATGGAAAAGGCTGAATTCCTTGCTTGTATACTCTTCAGCATTGCCTGAACGCAGGAGTTAAAACATTGTATTGCGTTGCCTTTCTGCCATTATCAGCTGCTTGAAGAAGTAGATGGGATCTTCACCTTGAGTGCATAGAGGGTAGCTCTACACAAAATGTATTACATCATCAAAAAACGGCAAAAAGCATTAGGTAATGGTCTATAGATGTCTGTGTGGACTAGCTTCAACTTCTGCCTCATGTCACACTTTGTGGCCGAAAGGAACATCTTTCATGGACGTTTTGCACTGATGTCGTCCTTGCATGGCTGCATAGTATCCTTGCTTTCACTTTCCTTGATGTTGACGTTGTTGAATTGCCCCTTCTTGTGCATTGACTACACAAGCTGATTGCATATGTGGTCCAATTGTTTGTGCCACATCATGAGGTTGAGAAAAATAGCTCAGTGCTTTCTGTGTTTCAAAGATGAAACACGGATCCTAAAGGGAACGAGACGAATCTATTGCAACTTGTTTTGTGCAAAACGGTGCTGATTTGAGTGAGTTATGCTTGGGTGAAGGGCGGCCATGGATCCGTCGTAAAAAAAAGTACAAGTGCTGAGCGTGAGCATAAAAAAGCTCTAGGGGGTGGGACTTGCTACTCGAGCCCACCCATCGGCCGGCGAGCGAAGCTCGCCGGCGCTCAATTCCCAGGTGCGTGGAAATCCCGCGCACGACCCTAAATCCGGCTCTAGGCCGGTTCCATGTTTGCGCACGACCTACGTCAGTCAGAAATACCCAGCCTTGACTTCGAGGTCACATCTAGGTCTGCGAACTCAAGCATCAAGCATGCAGGATCAAATAAAAGACAGGACCACACTAGGTCCCCTATGACTAATATAGCAGTAGTCTTGGCTGAAGGGCTGGAGCTGGGGCATTGCTGCCGAGAGGGAAACGAGCACAGGAGGGGGAGAGAAGTGGATGTCTGGTGTGCTCAGTGCTGACGCACGCGCTCACTGTGCGTCACCTCCGCTCTCAGAGTCAGCAAGCCCTGCACACTCATGGCCACCGCAGAGTCGTACATATATACAGGGAGGATTAACACGCCCCCTTGGCCATGGGTGCAGAGGGTGCACAACCAAGATGATGGAGTTGGAGTTGTAGTGCAGTGGAGGGAAGTGCTTTAGTGAGGAAATCTGCCAGTTGTGCATTCCCGCTGATGGGCTGGACTTGAATGGCTCCTGATTCCACTGCCTCACGGACGAAGTGATGTTCGACGTTAATGTGCTTTGTGCGTGGATGCAACACACCATCATTTGCTGCAATGCTGCGTGCGGCGGAGCTGTCGCTGTGCAGTGGGACCGCTTGCACATTCAGACCCAATTCCTCAAGCAAGCG
>SZWC01007958.1:47233-71630 GCA_023375785.1 Penium margaritaceum
ACTGACGGGGAAGTCTCGCAACATTGGCTCATTGATCCAAATCTTCATGGTCATTAGGTTCTCCACTGGCAAATGTGCCAATGAGTGCCAGAAGTCTGTGTTGACGTGCGTACCCAAGGAAAACAGTCGTTGAGAAGGAGTAAAAGTGCCTCGCATACAGAACATGTCCATGCCATGGAGGGAGAAGGTTGGTCACTAGCTGTGCAACTTTTGGTAATGCTTCAGGGTGTTTGTCTTGGGATGCTACTTCTCCACTTTCCTCCACTTGTCCACTTCCTCCTCCAGGCTGCTCAGTTGTACTTCTGATGTTGGTGGTAGAGCCGTCATCTTGAATATATCGTCCATGGGGTCCTCCAGCGCTTCCTCCAATAGAGCCTCGACCTTTTCTCTCTGGCGCAATTGACAGACAGATGTAGATGCTGAATTGTGTCAGGCAGAGCTCTGGCTGTTATTCAATCTTGCCTCTTTCTATTTCTGTTCTGATGCTTTAGCTGCTTCTATTATAGATGCTGCTTCTTTGCGCTCTTCCTCTACATACTCATAATATGCAGCAACTTCACTTGTAGAGCTGCTTCTCACTGGATGTCCGTGAGACCGTGGGCTTTACCATAGTGTTTCAGCCTAAAGCGAGGGTCTATGACTATTGCCAACACATTCTTGTTAGTCAACAGTTTCTTGCACTTCTCAAGCCTTGCCAGAGAATTCCCAAACCCTGGTAGCAACTGTGTCAGAAGCTTCTCCTTGGCATCGAGCTTGCCTATTACTCCTCTCCTTCTGCTTTTTTCCACTGTTTCTTGTGCCTTGATCTGCTAGCCTGACAGCTTGTCAAACATGGACTAAAAAAAAGGAATGACAAGGTTGAGGGTAGGGCACTTGCTTCCACTGAATTTTTCAGTGTAAGCCTTGAAGGGCATCACAACAAGGGTCATGAGGGCAATCAGATTCCGCCGATCAGATGTCAGTTTTAGGTCTTCGCCATCCTGTCCATAGCCATCAAGCCAATTAGGGAGAACAGGCGCCAGGTGTAGCACGCGTTGCATCATGTCCAAAGTCGAGTTCCATCTTCTCTTCATGTCGAGGTGCAGCGACTGGTGAGTGAGTCCTTCAGTAGCAGCGCGGATGCCGAGTGGCTGCTCATGTGGTATGGATACTGAAACAAACACTGCGATGTTACGTGCAGATGCGATGACTTCAGCAACATCATCGAGGTTCATGAGATTATTGATGGCAAGATTCATGATGTGGCCGAGGCATCTGATATGCCCGGCCTTCTCAAAAGAATAGTCAGCAGTTGGTACGATGAAATTGTTTATTATTGCATCATTGGTGCTCCTGTTGTCCACCACCAAACACAAGATGTTTTCCCACAAGCCCCAAGATTTCAAAGCCGTATAGAAGACCTCCAACATCCTCACAGTAGTAGGATTTTCACGCACAACTAGGAAAGACAGTACAACTACCATGATGTTCCAGTCCTCCACCCAGTGTGTCGTGACACCTACGTACTTCATCCTGTTATTGCCCTTCCACCCATCTGTGGTGAAAGAGACAGAAGGTTTTACCTCAGACAGATGCCTCTGGATTGTTGTGCGAAATGCGGCTGTAAGAAGGACAATCTGGCACGAGATGATCTTACATCTCGGCATCAACACCGCTTGATTTGCATGCGCTTGGAGCAACCAGTACAACTCCATGCTCAGGAACTGAAATTCATGTCAATGACACACGTCTAGAAACACTTCTTATTGAAGAGAAACCCAATAGCCGCTAAACCACACACAATGATGGTGTTGTTTGCGTTGACACCTCTGTGCCCTCTACTTCCACTTGTACGGGCACCACCTGAGACGTCTCCACCTTGAGCGCTTGTGTTGCGGACTCCTCCTTCAGCCGCTTGTAGATTGTGGGATTCTAGTTGTGCATTTTGTTTTACATATTGCTTGTACAGTCTGCTTGAGGGAGTAGTTCTTGGGACAGTGGTCGCACTGGGTCCGTGGGTCTTCCTTGGTTCCGGTCTTCTTCAAATCTTTCCAAACCACTGATGGTATGCTTGTTTCATTCAGCTCCTTGTGCTTCTCTCTTTCCGTCTCATTGTCGCTATTGTCCTCGTCGTCTGAAACCAAGGGCCGAGTGTTTCCAGACTCGGCGACAGCACCATCGTCAGTCATGGTGTTAAGACAGAAGTGGTCAGGAGAGGCTTGCACAGAGGCACTGGGGAGGAGCCCCATAACAGTGAGAGTTGCGAGCAAAGACCTCGAATGACATTCACAAGAGTCGGTGTGCGAAGACCCCTAATGTCCGTTTGTTGGCACTATGGAGTAAAGATGGTAAAATTCATGTCCATGGAGATGATAATTAATGCATTATACGGGATTGTACGAAGGGAGAAGCATGCTAATTGCGGTTGGGAAAACATTCCTGTCAAAAAAATGTCCCAAAATTTTGAACAATGTCCATCATAAGAACAAATCACACAGAAGGGATAAGGGGCATGATGCTCTCAGAAGTTGTGCCACCTCCGGATGCTGCCAGCCATCCATCAGCTGCATGAGCAAAGTACTCCTCAGAATACATGTATGCTTTACCACTTTTGACATTTGGCAGCCGGTGTGGACGGCGCATCCACGCAAAACATAACAAGTCACTCAGCATTGCTTCATTTTTGGTGCCACTCCTGCATTCTAGATGCGGCGGCGAATAAATTTCCACTAATTGATGCACAAATGTGCGATTTGTCCAGGTTCAACGCCTCAAACATCCAAACTTTGGTCCTCTGCATGGCTCGAATGAGACCTGTCAAGACTAAAAGCCCCCCTCCCCCCAAGCTGAGGATCTGTGGTTCCTTGGATCAGATCTAAAGGGAAGACCCAGGTCAACGGATGGATCCGAGATCCGAGATTTGGGAGTAAGATGCACGGATCTATGGATTTGATATGCACCCATAACATTTGTTTCTAATTCTGAGTTCATATCATGTTTTCCCAAACCATCTTCTTCTTTAGATATTACACCTCTCAACCACCTAGCTTCCACCCTACATAACAGTCAGAGGCTACTTTGAGAAGCTCTTCAAGAAGTTGGAGACATTGAGAACATCAAGATGCTCCTTAACTGAATAGTATCAAAATATCCATGTGGTTTGTGATTGTTATGCTGACACTTAGAAAGTAGTCGAACATGTCAAAACCTGCTGGAAGGGGATGCCGGGGGGTGGGATAGTTGGCCAAAATTCCTTGGACCAATTGGTGTGGAGATTTGGTGGCGCTCAATTGGTGGGCCATGAGTTTGAGGATAGAAATTCCCACGCACAAATTATAGGGACTTGTTTAGGGGACTTGTTTACACCAAGGACGTAACATAGATGATCTGGGGGTGCCAAAGAATTTTCTTGTCATCATTCATTGGTTGCACGGACGTTCTTATCCCAATCCTCACATCCTCCTAAAAGGCATTCCTCTCTTTCCATCTTGTGCGTACTACAACCGGAGAGAGTGGACTACGTACCAAATACTAGAAAACCTACCTCATTCTACTAGGTTGCCATGCCCAAAACGTTCCCCCTCCCCCTTATCATGCCCATTATAAGCAATATGAACCTTGGGTCATGTACTCCACCGCACCATGGACCTCAACCACACATGCAATTCCATCATCAAGATTTTTTACGTAGACTTCTCCCTCAAGGCACCTATTCTCAAGCCCGACATAAGAATTCGTAACACAATCCTACTTAAACTTCAAGCTTTCCCTTTGTTCCTACATCTACCCTCCCAACCCTTCTCACCTCTAAAACATGAACACCCTCAACTTCCTCTCATTCAATGCCTTACAAGCACATCTTGACATGCCTACAACTTTATTCTCTGGCTGCCGCTTGGGCACCCTAAGGCGTTGGCCTTGGGGGAGTAAGAAATTCACAACTCATTACTGGCCAGGCTGAACATTGTGGATGTTTCTTCCTTGCAGAAGGTTAATCGCAATGGGAGAAAACATCTCCTTTTATGCAATATCTTCAAAAGAAGACCCAATTCTTTGTCTCTCACCCTTTACTAGGCCGCTAAGAACTCCCTTTCATTTATCGTTGCTGATTGTTTATCTCATTACCTCAATCCTACACATTCCTCCTCCATGACTACTCCTTGAAGAACTTACACACAAATTCTTGGATTAAGTCCTATGTACAACAGACTGTGTGCCCTCTGTTAACACGTCTTGTTCATTTTGGCTACTTTGGATCAGCCATATCCAAAAATCAAATTTGCATTCCTCTCCTTTGGGCCCGTGGTCTCCGCATAAGGGATTTGCTCCTGCGCAAGGTGCACATCACAAACTTTGTCATTATAAGTTAACTTACTGATATCGTAGTTTCTCGTTGGTCAAGACCCGGGTACTCGAAGAGCTGTTCCGGTGCCTCGAGGAGACCACCTTTGGTGTTCTCAAGGTGTATGCCGTGTGTTCTCCCCGCTGACTCTTTTGGGTTCAGCGAGGGTGACGGGGGCCGGTGCGGGTGGCTGTCACCGCCCCTACATAAGCCCGCTAGGGGCTCATTTTTACTTTCTCCTTGTTCTTTCAGGTTATGCGTTCCAGACTTTGCCAGATTCTTGTCGTTTTGCACTAAATTCACACATAGAGCTCTTGTCGGTGATGGCATGGGCCTGCATGCCCTAATTAACTTCCAACATGGTTTCTGAGCATAGGAGGGGCATGTGAGCAGTAGGAGAAGCAGCAATGGGCGGAATGCAGAGAGAACGCGCCACACGGTCCCACACCCGCAACAGTGTGAGGGAGCGCAAAGTGACTACATGTGAACGCCACAGGGGTACTTAGCAGCGGAAAGCAATGATAGTGGCTATCGTACCAGCGGTAGTAGAAGTAGTAGACATAGCAGTAGCAATGGCAGCTACTATGCCACGGAACAGGAGTACTGGCCGCAGAGCAGCCGCTCAAAACAACAACAGTAGCGGCTGCATCAACAATAGCATCGGCAGTAGCAGGAGGAGTGGCGGGCGCCAGCATTCACATCAATTGCGCATGCGCCTGCAATAGCAATAGTGACAGCTATTGTGCCGTGCAGCGGTACCAACAACAATGGCAGAAGCGGTAGCAGCATTAGCGCACAGCAACAGTAGCAGTAGCAGCAACAAAAGCAGCAAGCAACAGTAGCAGCGGTTGTGCACAGCAACAGCGGCAAAAGCAGCACACAGCAACAGCACCGGTTGTGCACAGTAGCAGCAACAGAAGCGGTAGCAGCAAGCAGCAACAGCAGCTGCGACGCACAACATCAGTAGTAACGTTGGCAGTAGCAAGCAGCAATAGTAGCAACAAGTAGCAGTAGTAATAGTAGCGGCGACCATATTGGAAACAGCCATCATAGCAGCAATAGCAACCACCATCACAGTAGCTGTGTCCACAGCTGCAGCAACTGCTACTGCCACCTTCATCCTCGATGCCCTCCCTCCCTTTTTCTTGAGGGCCCCTTGAGGGCCACGTGGGGCCTCCTCGAAGGGCCCTCTTGGAGGGGCCCGTCAAGCCCCCACATCTAGAGGAATCCCTTAGGGGGGCTCGTCGACCCCTTCGGCCTCGTCGGCCCTGTCGACTGACCAACGGAAGGGCCGACGGCAAGAGAGGGACGGACCCTCCCCCCCTTCTCCGTCGGTCTCCTGTTGACCACCCCGTTCGCTCGCACAATGTGCGAGCAAGCGAGCGAGCTTGGCCGGGAGGGAGGGCCGGCCGGACAAACCGGACAACCCCCCCTCCCCTCTCCTTTATTTGATTTTCTCACTTGTCCCACTTATAAGGGGCAATCGAGAAAAGGGGGAGGCAACAAAAAAAAATTGAAGGGTAAAGAGTAGAAAAACAAAGAAGGAAAGAGACAAAAACAGGGTGAGGGCAAGAAGAAAAAAAGGGGAGCTGAGGGTTAGTAGAGAATATAAAGGGGAAAAAATTCTACAACTACTACCGCCGCAACAGGAATAGCTTTTGTAGCAACAATAGCAGCAGCAGGTCGGGTTTGCCACGACTACATACTAAGGGGCATTTGTGGCAGATTTTGCAGTCATGCACCGCATCCTGTCTTATCACTCTTGCTGACCACGATGCCGTGACCTATAGGGGTGACAATGTCTCCTATTGTCATCCTCTCCCGTGGCTTGGTGTTTGCCACCGCGAGTAGGTTCCCTCGGCGCCTGTTTATCATTCGACGCATGAGATGAGTGCGCATACATCTGAGCAGGTGCCCTACGCATTTGCCTTTTACTGTTGTGGTGATGGATGTCATGGTTGGGGTCGTTGGTGGACGCGCCCTCACGATTAGCATCCATCTTGGCTTTAGCCTCGTCCAAGTATGCATCCTCCACAGCATGCGATTGTGCCATTGTTGGTAGATCCTCTAGCTAGACCTTTGGCGACAATGTTTTTTGAGCTCCACGGCTAGAGGCAGATGGTGTAGCGGCTTTGTGATCTCGTCTTCACTGAGAGTGCTTCTACCTCTAGTTTATTCATCGGCCTCCTTGATCTCATCTTCTTTGTCCTCTCCTCATTTATCATGCGATGGTCCATTTAGCTCCACCTGCCGGCCAGTCCAAGGCTACCACCACCCTCTCGATCCTCCACTCCTCTGTTACCATGATGCCACCTCAAAATGACATGTCTTTATGTAGTCGTTCCCATCACGTGTCCCCGCGACGTCGAGCATCAACACTCTGCACACCGTGCTCGTGCTCGTCTTGATACATCCTCTACTTCCTTGTCTTCCATTGCTGTACGTGTCGAGGAGGAGTGTGCTCACCACGCATTGCCTGTTGTGACCATAGAGGCCGGATCCGCGCTTATGTCGTGCCATGGTGCCAGAGCGTCAGCTCAGGTAGATTCAGATGATACGGTGAGAGCACATAACGTGGAGTTTGATCCCAATATGGCGTTTATGGTGGAAAATTGTGTGTCATCGAGCTTGACTTCCACGTCCGGGCTGGATCCAAATCTTTCCTTGAAGCAGGTTGCATCAAGAGGAGCGTATGCAAAGTGTCCCTATGTGTTGTCCTTCAGCTCTGACCGGTGGCGGTCCGGCGGTGGCACAAGAGTCCCATACGGATGGGGATGCGTCTACCCGATTTTTGAGGGAGTGTGTGCAACAGGCTCACACTAATCTGGTAGATGTTGCAGTGCTTGAGACATGCATATCATCAAGGTCGACATTTACGATGGGACAGGAGCCTGGCGTTCTGTAGCAACAGGTTGCATCAAGAGTATAGGTCACATGTGCCTAGGCGGTGCCACTCGCAACTCCAACCGGTAGCAACCTGGCGGTGGCACAGGAGTATCGTACGGATCGGGATGCCCTATACAGACTTCCGGGGTCGTTGGTGCATGAGGCTCACACCACCCTAGCAACGGTCGTAGTGCATGAGCAGATTTGTCTGGCTGGTTTTTTAGATGTTGAGGCATTCCTCAAAGCAGCAGTTCTGAGAGATGTCATTGGGATGTGTACTGCGGCAGGCACAAGAGGCTCCACCATGTCATCTGCGCTACCTGAGACTCAACTTCAGCGTGAGGATTTCCATATTCCTACAGTCTACGGGCTCCCTTATACATGGCGGAGCAGCGACACACATGACAGAGTCAGATGGTGGTTCTCACTCCATTATCGAGCAGGTGACAGCAAACAGTCTTCTGGGCAAGACGGTACGTGAGCGCCAGTTGTGCTTGCTGGTTGCCTTGACGGGCGTTGTCAAGCTGGAGTTGTGCATAGTTGTGTCCACTATGCCGGCAGTCGATAATAGTGGAGAAGATCCGACCACACGGATGGATTCACCTCGTCAGCAGGAGCTAAGTTGCACACTCTTGTGTTCACCTGTTGGTGACCGTACTGATCACATCAACGATGAGAGTGGCAGTACCTCCACGGACGACATTTCCACATGCTCCACAGAATCTGATGACTCCTTCTCCTTCTCCCTCAGCACGCAACCACTCATTCCTCCTCATATGACAAACACAGTGTGGATGAGACACCTGCAAGTGAGTCCGATGTTCAAGCTTCTTAGCACATTGTGAGTTTGGTTGACCTGCAGCAGGATGTAGTAGCACCGGCTCCATCATCCTCAGCAGCAACGATGCATATGGAGCTGTACTTGCAAGTTCTAAAGTTTGCATGTGCAGCATCCAGTGAGACCGAGTTGATCCTACGCGAGACAGACCTAGGCCACCTCCACATGTCCAAAACAGATTACGCTCAATGTGAGAGCATTAGAGCACCACCACTATCGGCCTGAGCTTTCAACTATTAGAATCTCGTACACCCATACTTAGGGAGGATCATGTACCAGTTCCAAGTATGACGTGCGGTGGAGACACTACCACATGAGAGGCGACCATGCCTTCAATTTCCTCCATTCTTGTTCCTGTCGACTCCATCATCGCTTCTCCTTCTTTTGCTGCTACCATCACGCTCCTTCATCCATGTGAATCTGCTACTCCATCGTCACCTTCATCGATGAGTGATGGTCCGGTTCGTCGTTCTAGCCCTCCTCTTGTGGTGGTGCACCCTTGTCCTTCCGAGTGCTCTATCCCGCCACGGAGGCCAGCTCCGCCATTTCATCCACGCCTTTATGCTACTTGCACATTCCCTTTCCTCCAGATACACAGATGCATCGCGGCAGAGCGGAGAGAGGAGAGGTTGTGAGTTGGGACCCTTGGTAGTCACATGAGGGCTGGTACACTCCAAGTGGTGTAGGGGCGACGTGAGAAGTCATAGCCGGAGACACCATTTTGTCTTTGAGGGTGGGAGCAGACTCGTGCGTGACAGGGGGAGCAATCTCTGCATCATGGAGAGACCAAGTGATTAATTGCCCAAGATCCATTCAGCTACGACATCAGCATCTCCATTGCGGACATCGCCGCCAGGCTCATCGGCCCAGGGGGAGTGTCGTGTGGACCTCGACCTGACGGGACGTTATGGGAGATGCATGGCGAGGGGTCCATGCTTTATTATGAGCATACTAGAGCAGCCGGCATGTGGCTTATGCTACGTGCCTGCACAGTTGCATGTGAATAGTAGCACTCTGTTAGTAGAGACTTGGACACTTGGTGGGTTATACTAGTGTCACGAGGAGACCATGTGATCGTGTGTCTTGGTGTGTGGCCATACTACGTATGGCATGTGCATAAGAGATGGATTGCTCATAGTAGTGGAGACCCGGACAAGAGGTGAGTTGCACACGTGCTACGAGGAGATCCCCCTGATCCTATGTGTTGGTCGATGTTGCTAATGTGGGCAGCATACAGACACCTCTTGGATTGCTTGTAGGGGTCGAGACCTGGGCACAAGCACTGCCAGTGTCACAAGGAGACCCTCTTGTCTTGTTGACTTTTGTAGACCGTGGTTTTACATACACTGTTGTTCTCGTACCTTCACTCAGTTGTTCTGGCGTTGACGGCTATGTGAGCGAGGAGTGTGTTGGTTTGTTTGGCTTCCACCCGTCACGACCACCGCCAATTGATTACCGATATAACCCACGTTGGTGGTACAGGGTGGAGGAGAGCAAGATGAGACGACTAGCCTCTAGAGTGTACCGGAACATCTCCAGCATTTATGAAAATGCCGGTGAACCACGGTCGATGCGTTCCGACAGCTCTATGGGCTTGTCGGGAGCTAGGAGAATTGGAAATAATTTTTAGGGCATGCAGGCCCATACAAAAACAAACATGAGCTCTATGTGTGAGTGCGATGGAAGACGGCAAGAATTTGGTTGGAACGCTGAATATAAAGAACAAGGAGGGGTACAAATGAGCCCTAGCAGGCTTAAGTGGGGGCGCCGGCAGCTAGCCGCACCGGGCTCCGTCAACCCCGCTAGCCCAAACGGGTCAGCCGGGAGAACACACTACGTACACCACGATAACAATAACGGTGGTCTCCTCGAGGCACCGGAACAGCTCTCCGAGTACCCGGGTCTCGACCACCGAGAAAATAGGAACAGTGTCAGAAAATCTCATAATCAGCGTCCAGACATCACACACGTCTTTCCGAACATCGGAAGCCCCACAACGACCATCGGGTCTCCTCGTCGCACCGGTATAGTCCACCGGGTGCGCGGGTCTCAACCCACCAAGAAAACTCTCCTAGCTCCCGACAAGCCCACATGGCTGCCGGAACGCATCGACCGCGTCTCGCCAGCGCTGTCGTAGATGCTGGAGAAGTCTCGGTGCAGTCCAGAGGCCCGTCGTGTCGTCACGCCCTCCTCTTCCATATACCTCGAATTTGGGCATATCGGTAAACTAGCAGTGTCGGTCGCGACGGGTGGAAGCCACACAAACCAACACTCCCCCTGGCTGACATAGCCGTCCACGCCAGAACGAAGGAGCGAAGGCATGGAACAAAAGTGTGTGGCAAGCCATAACATGCATGAGTCAACTCACACAGACACACACACACACACACACACACTCATCTGCTATCCATCTAGGATCTCCCTGGACACTGGCACAGCCCACCAAGTGTCTGGGTCTCGACGATGAGAGGAGTGATGCACACGCACACAAACCAGTGTAATGCACATACACATGTCATACACATGTCAGAGGACAAGATGGTCTCCTCGTGACACTAGCGGTAGCAGCGCCCGGGTCTCGACCGCTACGAGCAATCCAACACAATAGTATCATCATCCAAACACATGATCAAGGGAGGATCTCCTCGTACCACAGGTGCAACGCACCACGTGTCCGGGTCTCGACCAACAGCTCGCATGCACATGCCACACACAGTATAGCCACACACTAAGGCACACGATCACATGGTCTCCTCGTGACACTGGTACAATGCACCAAGTGTGCGGGTCTCGACCAACAGTGTGCTACCATCTATATGCGGTTGTGTAGGTACGTAGCATGAGCCACATGCAGAATGTTGTAGATGCTCACAACAGAGCATGGACCTCGCCATGCATCTCCCATGGCGTCGCGTCATGTCGAGGTCCACACAAAACTCCCCCTGGGCAGATGAACCTGGCAGCAATGTCCTTGATGGAGATGCTGATGTCGTAGCTAAACAGATCCTACGCGATGAGTCATGTGGTGTATCCATCATGTAGAGATAACTCCCCCTGTCACCTGCGAGTCGACTCCCTCCCTCAAAGACGAAGTGGTGTCTCCGGCTACAACTCCTCACGTGAATCTACATCACCTGGGGTATACCAGTCCTCGCGTGACTGCCAAGGGTCCCAACTCACAGTCTCTCCTGCCTCCGCACTGCCACGATGCATCTGTGTACGCCGGAGGAACGGGAATGGACGAGCAGCACGCGTGTGTGGATGAAGTGGCGAANTCCCCCTGTCACCTGCGAGTCGACTCCCTCCCTCAAAGACGAAGTGGTGTCTCCGGCTACAACTCCTCACGTGAATCTACATCACCTGGGGTATACCAGTCCTCGCGTGACTGCCAAGGGTCCCAACTCACAGTCTCTCCTGCCTCCGCACTGCCACGATGCATCTGTGTACGCCGGAGGAACGGGAATGGACGAGCAGCACGCGTGTGTGGATGAAGTGGCGAAGCTGGCCTCCGATACGGGATAGCATACCCTGAGACACAAGGGCGTACTGCCAGAAGAGGAGAGCTAGAGCGACGAACCGGATCACCACTCGTGGATGAAGATGACGATGGGGTAGGTGAATCGGGTGGATGAAGGTGCGTGACGGCAGTAGTAGAAGAAGGAGGAGCAATGATGAGGTCGACAGGAGCGAGGATGGCAAAAGCCGAAGGCACGCTCACCTCTCCCATAATAGTGTCCCCAACGGACGTCATACTCAGAGCTCGTACAAGATCCTCCCCGGGTATAGGTGTGCCAGATGCTGCTGGCAAAAGGCTCCTGCCGATAGCACTGATGCTGCTCTCCTGTGAGAATCTCTCACGCGCTGCCATCATTTCCCGCTGTAGCATGACTACGCGCTCCTACAAGTCAGCATAATCTGCCTCGGACATGTCGAGGTGGCCCATGTCCACCTGGTGTAGAATAAACTCTGCCTCACTGGATGCTACACATGCAGACTACACAACTCGCAAGTACAGCGCCATCTGCATCTCTGCTGCTGAAGACGATGGAACTGGTACCGCTGCATCCGACTGGGGGTCAACCAAGGTCGCAATGTGCTGAGATGGTGGGACATCGGATGCAGCTGTAGGTGTCGCATCCAGATCACAGCTCGTGTCTGTCATGCGAGGAGTGAGCGGTCGCATGCCAAGAGAGAAGGAGAAGGAGGAGTCGTCAGAGTCCATAGAGCATGTGGAAACGTCGTCCGTGCAGGTACTACCACTCTCTGGGTCGATGTGATCGGTAGGGTCACCAAGAGGTGAAACCGAGGGGGCAGAACTCAGCTCCTGCTGACAAGGTGACTCCATCTGCATGTATGGATCTGCTCCGGTGTCCTCGACTGCCGCCGTAATGGACACAGGTGTACAGGGCTCCGGCTCAGCAATGTCCATCAAGGCGACCAACAAGCGCAGCTGGCGCTCACGCATTATCTCGCCAGGAACGCTGGTCACTACCACCTGCTCGATGATAGAGTAAGGACCATCATCTGACTCCGTCATGTATGTCGCTGCTCCGTCGTGGGTACGGGAACCCGAAGACTGTGGGAACATGGACGGCTCCTCACGCAGAAGTTGGTCTTCATGTACCGCAGATGAGACGGTGGAGCCTGCTATGTCTGCTGTAGCATATGTCCCAGCGATGTCTTTCAAAACTACTGCCCTCAAGAATGCCTCAACCTCCAAAAGACCAACTGGCCGACTCTGCTCATGCACTGCGACTGCTATCGTACTGGTGTGAATCGCGTGTACCAACGCCCTCGGAGATCCGTATGGGGCACCTTGATCCGCACAAGACTTCTGTGCCACCACCAGGCCGCTACTGGTCAGAGTCACGAGTGGCATCGCCAAGGCACGCGGGACCTGCACTCCTCCTAATGCAACTTGCTACTGTAGAATGTCCGGCTGCTCCCCCAGCGTAGATGTCGACCTCAATGACATGCACGTCCCAAGTACCCCAACATCCACCGGACTGGTGTGAGTCTGCTGCACGCTCTCCCCCAAAAGAATGATGGATGCATCTCGATCCGTACGAGACTCCTGTGCCACCCCTGGGCCTCCAGCGGTCGGAGCCGCGAGTGGCACCATCCAAGGATGCCGTGTCTGCGCTCCTCCTGATGTCACCTGCTGCTGTGGAAGATCTGGATCCAACATGGAGGATGAAAATCAACTCTCAACCATGAACGCCATGTCGAGGTCAGACTCCACGGCATGTGCTGTCTCCGTATCATTAGAATCTGCCTAAGCTGGCGCTCGGGCAGCATGGCCTGGCGCGAGTGCGAATCCTGTCGCTACGGTCACATCAGGCAATGCGCGGTGACCACACTCCCCCTCGACAGGTACAACAACGAAGGTCGAGGAGGTGGAGGATTTATCAACACCGGCGCGAGCACGCCGTGCGGAGCGCTGATGCCGACGTCGCAGAGTCACTCGACTGGAACGACTGCATGGAGGTATGTCATCGCGAGATGGCGTTGTGGTCGTAGAGTGAAGGATCAACATGATGGTGGCAGCCTGGGACTTGCTGGAAGGTGGAGCTGAATGTACACCATCTGATGAGGAAGGAGGAGACGATGGAGGAGATGTGATCGAAGAGGCCGTCGAAAAACGAGTAGCAGAAGCACGCTCAGTGACGACGAGGTCACAAAGCCGCTGCACTGTCTGCCGGAGGCCGTGGATCTCAGCGAATATGCTCGCCAGAGGTCCAGCTAGGGGATCTACCAAGGCCGGCAGATCCGTGTGCTGTGGAGGAAGCATGCTCGGACGAGGCTGTAGCCAAGGTGGATGCCAGCCGGGAGGGCGCGTCCAACAGCAACGCCAACCATGACGTCCATTACCACAGTAGTAGCTGGCGAACGCACATGGCGCCTGCTCAGATATTCGCGCACTCATCTCATGTGCTGGATGATGGATAGGTACCGAGGGCACCTACTCCCGGTGGTAAACACCAAGCCACGGGAGAGAATGGGGCCAGTAGGTACTGTCACTCCTAGAGGTCACGACATCCGGGTCAGCTAACGTGACAAGACGAGAAGAGCTGCACTACCACAGCACACCCGGAGACTACAGTCCGACTAACTGCGGCCACTAATGCTGCTGCCACTAGTGGAGCGAAGACTGCTCCAAGACGAGAAGGGGTGGCGGCTGCAAGTGTGGCTGCTGCTCCAAGTGGTAGACGACCCAGCCCTCGGAGCTGGTAAGACTCGAATCCACCGTCGATCCTGTGGGGTGAAGTGCACGCACCAATCCACGGGCCCCAGAAAGACGCCGGTCGAGGACGCGTCTAGAAGCGAAGATCATCGTCAACGACCGTCCGCTGTCGGCTGAGAAGACGAAAGTGTAAGCTGTCGCGCAGCCGCCGCACCATGTAGTCGTCGACACTCCACCACCTAATACTGCTATTGCGGCTATGAGAGTTGCTGCTGCTGCTATGGTGGTAGTAGTTGGAAGATCATCCCCTTTTTTATTGTTATTCTCTAGCCCTCAAGTCCCCGCTTGTGTTCCCCCTTTATTTTCTTCTTTTTCCCTCACTCTCCACCCCCCCTTTTTTTGGTTCTCCCCTCTGCTCGCCTTAAGCCCTCGCCTTTCTCTTTTTTTTGTCTTCCTTTTTCTTTCGGCTTTCAGGCATACCCGTTTTCGGATTTTTGTTACTCACCCCCCCCCCTTTCTCGATTGCCAAGAAGGTGGGCAAACGGAGAAGATAAGGAGGGGGAGTGTCCGGCTGTCCAGCCCTCCCTCCCGTGCATGCTCGATCGCTCGCTGAACGAGCGAGTGGGTGTGGGGGGGAGGAGAGAGCGAGAGGGAGGGGGTCCTGTCCGCCCCTTTGACCCGGCCCCTCCTTCGGTCGGCCGACGGGGCCGACGGGGCCGAGGGGGCCCACGAGGCCGACGGGCCCACTCCGAAGGGCCCCTCGGAGGGGCTCGGCAGGGCCCTCCGAGGGCCCCCCTAAGAAGAAGAGGAAGGGAGGGTGGGGGTGCGAATGGGGCCCCCTCAGAGGGCCCCCCCAATCGGAGGAGGGCTGTGAGGCCCTCCTCGCAGCGGCAACAGCAGCTGCAGTGACAGGTGCAGCTGCTGCAGTTGCTGCTGCTGCTGCTGCATCTTCTTCTGCTGTTGATGCTTCTGCTGCTGCTGCTGCTCTGCGCAGCAGCTGCTGCTGCTGCTGCTGCTTTCTGCTGCCGCCGCGGCTGCTGCTCCTACACGCTGCTTCTGCTGTCGGCGCTGCTGCAATAGCTGCTGCTATAGTAGCTGCTGCTGCTATATGCTGCTGCTGCTTTGCGTAGCAGCTGCTGCTCTGCGCAACAACTGCTACTGTGCGCAACAACTGCTACTGCTGCTTGCTTCTGCCGCCGCGGCTGCTGTTGCTGCATCCTACTGCTGCTGCCGTCGCTGTTGCACGCTGCTGCTGTTTTTACCGCTGTTGTAGTAGCTGCTGCTGCTGCTGCTACTATATGTTGCTGCTGTTGCTATATGCTGCTGCTGCTGACACTACTGCTGCAGCGGTTGATGCGCTGTTGCAGCTGCTTTTGTCGCTGCTGCTGCTGCTGCTGCTGTTGCTGTTGCTGCTCCTGCCGCNTTTGCGGCTCACCGCCCTCGTGGCGTTGACTTACAGTCGTTTCGCGCTCCCTCACGCTGCTGCCGGCGTGGCGCCACGTGGCGCGTTCTCTTTTCGTTCCGCCCACTGCTGCTGCTTCTGCTGCTCACACGCCCCCCTGTGCTCTGATACCAAATCGGAAATAATTTTTAGGGCATGCAGGCCCATACAAAAACGAACATGAGCTCTATGTGTGAGTGCGATGGAAGACGGCAAGAATTTGGCTAAGTCTCGAACGCTGAATATAAAGAACAAGGAGGGGTACAAATGAGCCCTACCAGGCTTAAGTAGGGGCGCCGGCAGCTAGCCGCACCGGGCCCCGTCAACCCCGCTGAGCCCAAACGGGTCAGCCGGGAGAACACACTGCGTACACCACGATAAAAATAACGGTGGTCTCCTTGAGGCACCGGAACAGCTCTCCGAGTACTCGCGTCTCGACCACCGAGAAAATAGGAACAGTGTCAGAAAATCTCATAATCAGCGTCCAGACATCACACACGGCTTTCCGAACATGGGAAGCCCCACGACAGCCATCGGGTTTCCTCGTTGCACTAGTATAGTCCACCGGGTGCGCGGGTCTCAACCCACCGAGAAAACTCTCCTAGCTCCCGACAAGCCCATATGGTTGCCGGAACGCATCGACCGTGTCTCGCCAGCGCTGTCGTAGATGCTGGAGAAGTCTCGGTGCAGTCCAGAAGCCCGTCGTGTCGTCACGCCCTCCTCTGCCATATACCTCGAATGTGGGTATATCGGTAAACTAGCAGTGTCGGTCGTGACGGGTGGAAGCCACACAAACCAACAAGGAGAGTTGCCTCGGTGAGTTGAGACATGCGCACCCGGTGCAACGAGGAGACATAATGGTTGTAGCAGGGCTTTCGATGTTCGGAAAGCCATTTGTGATGTCTGGACGCTGCTTTCAAGTGTGTCTAGCACTGCTCGTATTATCTGAGTGGTCGAGATCCGGCACTCAAAGAGTTGTTTCGATGCCTCCAGGGGCCCACCTTCGTTCTTCACGTGGTGTATGCAGTTTGTTCTTCCCAGTGACTCGTTTGGGTACAGCGGGGGTGACGGGGCCCAGTGCGGCTCGCTGCCGACGCCCCTACATAAGCCCATGAGGGGCTCACATATACTTTCTCCTTGTTCTTTCATGTTATGCGTTCTAGATTCGGCCAAATTCTTGTCGCTTTGCACTGCAATCACACACAGAGCTCATGTTCGTGTTTGCATGGGCCTGCATGCCCTAATTAATTTCCAACATGTTAAAATGTATTTTTCATTTTGGCTAATTCGGATTTGGCACGTACAAAATTCGAAATTTTATTCCTTTCTTTTGGGCACGTGGTCTCCACGCAAGGGATATGCTACTGCGCAAGGTGCACGTCACAAAATTTGTCACTATTAGATACCTTATTTATATCCCTCCATCCTTCATCTTCCACTTGCCTAGAGACTCCCTCACCTAATAGCAATCTCAAACTCTAACCCCATCACTAGGCCCTACCACACACGACATAAGACAAGACTCTGGAAACTACAATATGCATATTATTTTCTTCTGAAAGTAAAGCGCTTATTGGCCTCCCAGCCCGCCTGCAAGCTCCAACCTATGATGTTCTTAGCCTTACCCGTGGAGTGGGTGTTTCCCTTGCAAGTTGGCACCATTTGGCGGGGTGAGGGAGTGACTCTGAGTAAGAAGATTTTATGATTTCCTATTATCTGAATAAAAAATCCGATGGAAGAATCCATCCCTCTGCATATTCCTCCTTCATGGTTCTCCTGGGGATCAGGTTCAATCCCTGAACTTGTTTCAGTGCTGAGATTGCCCTCCACATCAGTCTGTTACGATCAGTGGTGAAAACGACACAGTTTCGGACAGGTTCTACCCTTCTGTTTCGTCACAACGAGTGAGCCCAATGGAGGCACTGCGGACGCGGGATCAATGATTAGCTGTGCGTTGCATTACGTTGAAAATGTTTTTCAGAATAAGCGCTCAACGTTTTTGCACCTGTCCCCATCGCCTCCTTGCATTGTTGGAACTGGTGGGTTGTCTTGTGCATAGGTCCGCCTGGAAGCGAAGAATCTGATGAAGTTCAAGATTCGTGACTTACAGCTGTGTACACGTCACAGTGTCAGCTGGGTGTTGCTTTCAACCACTGGCGGTTGTGTACGGAGGAAGGCGGCTTCGGTTGCGGTGTTACTCCGTTCATTTCCTGCATTTCGACTGGTTCTTCTTCATAGCTAGATAGCTTTCCCCATCCGTTGTTGCCGTACGTAATGATGAAAACCCTACAAGAATTGCAAGGTCATGCGAGGATGTTCAGGACCTGTTCGGCAGACTCGGAATAGAAATAGAAGGATGGGCGAAGCAAGACAATCGTGCATTAGGTGAGGAGAGAATTATGGATGTATTGAAACATACACAAATAACTTCTCCGAACCGTGAATATGATGAACAAATGTCCCATCATTTTATCTGGTATTCTCGCGGATATTAAAGGCCTTTGCCTACCGACAGCCCTTACCTTCATAAGGTGGCTTGGCTACCAGAAGCGGCTGATGAAATATCACGACACGAGTAGACGACGTATAGGCCCTCTTTTCAGTTGCAGCCGCGGAAGCACTCCAGTAATACTCATCTTCCTTCTCGATTTCCATCGACGAGATCGACGGCTGTCACTGGTTCTTTGCCTCCGCGGGAATTCATTTGAGACCTCCAGATCGGAGTCGACGTGAGCCCATTGGCTGGACCTACGGCTGAGCGCACGGGCAAGTGAAGGTGCCGGGGGGGGGGGAGAGAAGGGGGGACAAGCGAAGCTTGTGGACCAGCCGCAAGTGGTCGGTGCAAGTTGGTTGCCAGTCGGCGCTGGGTAGCGCCGGACCAAACGCGTTCCTCCTTCCGAGAAGGGGCAGCGCGTGCGAACTTGAACGTCTGGCTGCCACGGTTAGGCCTTTGTCCACGGGAACGCCAGACGCACTCTCTCTTGCACACTACGGTAGCAGCGGAGATCTGTGTGCACCTGACTGTTAATCACGGTGGAGAGCGTCTCGCAGAATTGGGGAAGTTAAGGGTGCAACTGCTGCCAAGGTCTGACTGAGGCAGCAAGCAAGCAAGCAAGCAAGCAAGCAAGCAAGCAAGCGAGGAAGTTCACAAAGATTTCCGGTTACTGCCTTCTGCTGATCGCCATGCTGCACGGCAGTCGCGCAACTAGTCTAAGCGGAGCGCTGCCTGCAATCTCCCGCGGCAGAGGCATCCCCTCACGGACTATTGCTTATTTCAACACCAAGGATCGTGGGAGAGTGAGCTGCAGTACCAGCAGCAGCAGCAGCAGCAGCAGCAGCAGCAGCAGCAGCAGCAGCAGTGGCAACAGCGGGAGCACAAGGGGATGCAGGAGAGACTGGCGTTTTTTCGTTTTCATTCTCTCAGCTTCGTTTGCGTTTGCTGCGATAAGGTCGCTTAGATGGCCTGGCTTGGTTTCCACTCCAAACAAGACTACGAGTGGTACTGACGCTGTGGATCCAAGGCACGACGCGAGCCCTGAATTCTCTGACGCAAGTAGCACGACGGCTGACAGAAGTACGAGGGTCGAGAGTGCAAATGGGGGTGGAGGCCTGCCTCTAGGTCCAAGGCTGTCTGCAGCAGTTGAAGAGCCAGTCCTGGCCTCCACTTCGATTCAAGANCTTTGAAAGAATGGGCATGTCCCCTTCTCTTCCGTGCTAGCAAGAGAAAAGGGTGTCACCCGTGTGGATGCGTGGATAGATAAAAGGTCCACTATCCACACCTTTTGCACAGGTGTGCATGGTGTGCTTTTGCAATGAACAAAGGGGTGTAAGGGGTGAGTGCATGGATTGTTTCAAGGTCCGAGGGAGGGCATACCCTAGACCATATGGATCATATGCAAGTTTTCGGGCTAGTTTTGGGTTTATCGTTGGCGCTCAGCCCAATGCCAATGAACTTGCTATAGTGCAGCCAACGGCGAGCAGGAGTCTTATCATTTATGGCCATGGAGGATGGAGGATGATAATCAAGCATGAGAGACAGCTGAAGAGCAAGCTCGAGAACGGAGGTGGATACATTGGACCAATTCAAGGGGGGTATGAAGGGCATCGTGGGGGGAGGGGGGGCTTGGAGGGGAAGAGGAGGTATTTAAGGATAACAAGGACGATGACAAGGAAAGCGAGTGATGGAGAAGAATGGAAAGGGATGAGTAAAGAGAGATGGTGGGTGAAAGTGAGAGAATGAGATGAGGATGGAATGTTGGAAGGAAGGGAACAAAAATCTATGTTCTTTAGGTGAGAATTTTGGAGAGATGCTATTGGGAAAGGAAAAGAAGAGAGGATGTAATACATGAGGTAGAAGGAAAAAGTGATTTGGAATGGATGTAAATGCTATGGAAAAAAAATCATTCGATTTTTAACGCATCAAGATTATCCGAAAGGGATTCTTCCCAACAATCGGAAGACATTCACACCACCCCTATCCTCATTTAGATGGTCCTATATTGGTTCCTGCTCTTAGAGGCGTGTTCACTGCACTAACCTTTTGGCTTAATGATTTTCGGGGTCTAGCTCAAACCCTTTCGAGCTGTCGATTCGTTTTGAGGACAACGACACATCTTGTTCATCGGCGCCTGTCGGAGGCTTCGAGTCGCGGCACACCGTTCGCCACCGATCTTGCCGGGCTGTCCTCATCTTATCGTATCCATCCATAGTTCGTTCCTGCCAATTATGCATGCCTTCCAGAAATGAATCACTGTTTCGTAAGCAGTTCCAACGTAACTCAACCTCTGCATGACACTCATTTGTACTGAAAAGCTTTTCTGTGTTCACTCCTCGACGTGGTTTCCAGAAAATTTTGAGCGTTTTCTCTCCGGGTTGGGGCGACGTCAAAAGGCAGTCTTCCCGCCACTCTCACATCGTCCCCTGTGGGGCAATTGCGAAGACCTCCACAGATTGTCATTCTGTGGCACAGATTGTCATTCGAGGGTACAGGTTACCCGACTCGAACAACTTCAAGAGATTGACTGTCACTGCGGCTTTGGTAGCTAACTGAACCAGCCCGTACGGGTCCTCATCCCCCCCCCCCCGTTACACCCCCCCTGCCTTTCTGCCTATGAAAGCATTCATCTCTTGCTAGATTCGTCATCACGACCATCCGCTCAAAACGTGGCATGTTCCACGCCCAAAACGTGCGCCTCACATTTAAGGCTCCACCCTCTTGACCGGACGTGCGCAGCTCCTCCAAGCGCGATTACGCGCTGACCAGCTCTTTCACTAGTCCAGTCCACTTCCCTAGCCAGTCCCAGCTTCCGGAGGCTTCAGGCGGGACCCGGCACCGTAGATCCACACTTCCCCTCAACGTCCTCTATCGCAAGGAGTGGTAGCCACACTGCCCGAGGCTCTGAACCTTCGCTCCACTTCGCTCCGCATCCTCCTCTCCTGGCCCGCAAGGCGAGTCAGTGAGGATGTCATGCTGTAGCGGCTGAATTGATCTCTCTCAGTACGCTCCTGTTGCAGCGACTAGCTGCAAATAGCGGCAGTGGCAGCGGCAGCGGCAGCAGCAGCGGCAGCGCCAGCGGTAGCAGTAGCATAGAGGCAGCAGCAGCAGCAGCAGCAGCAGGATATTAACACCAACAGCAGCAAAAGTGGCTGTTGCAGCAGCGGCATCAGCAGCGGCGGTGGCAATCGACTCACTTTCGGTGCTTTGCTTCAAACAGAACAACGTTCACGACCTACTCTACGAGAGCTGGAAAGCCAGCTGATCCCTGCGACCTTTGTCGTCACCGCTCGCTCGCTAGGTGGTCCCCCGAGTCGCCCTGGCTTCTGGCCGCGCTCGCCAAGTTATGCGAGGCTGCCATTTGCCGGACTTGACTCCTTTTTCCGTGAGAGTGCGTACCCCACTGCCCACTTTCCAGTTGGCGACGGTAATTACCCTTGAGGACCATCTGGCTGATTGCTTCCCCCTTGAGCAGTGCTTGGCACAAGCTGGTGCGGGGAACTGCAAACGACGCAACCAACGCACCACGAACTACGGTCCATGGTAGGGGCTGGGAAGGAAGTTTCAGCCAGCAGCTGCCTCCGCACCACAATGAGCAACGGCGGTCAGCACAAGTTGGGGCCGGTCACTGGGTTCCGCAAAGCTATGCACCAGGGGAGGGCCGAGAGCAAGGCGTGGCAGTTCTTCCTGTTCATAGTCTTTGCAGCCCTCAGCTTCGCTTTCGTGCGCTCCCCTGGTACTCCCGCGTATGTGTCTCGGCTTGTGCGGCGAAAGGGCGGCGATTTTGGCATGTCGACCTTTGGTGTACGAGATGGGGGCGGTGGAGCCGATTTTACCGAGGACGATGGGGGTGGTGGAACAAGTGGTGGTGGCAGCAGCAGCAGCATCGGCGGTGGCGGTAGCAGCAGCAGGAGCAGCAGCAGCAGCAGCAGCAGCGGCGGTGGCGACAGTGTCAGCGGCGGCGGCGGCAGCAGCAGCAGCAGCAGCAGCGGCGGTGGCGGCAGCACACTCCAAAGCAATCCAAAGTACTCGTCTTCTGCATTCCAAAGTAATGGTCTGCTGAAGCCACAGGGGCGGAGCAGTCCCTGTGCAGCCACGGAAGCAGGGAGGGCGCAGCAGGCTGCAGAAGCCGCAGAGCTGCTGCGGTGCTCGGCAGTGGACATGGAGGCACTGGATGCGGCGTTGGAGAGGATGAGCCCCGGACGTCCAGTGGTGACGACGATCGCGAATTCAGCATTTGGGGGCATGCTGCTGAATTGGCACTGGCATGTGGTGCACAGCGCGAATTTGCCCAACATTCTCGTGGGGGCGCTCGAGAAGAGGGCATACGAGGTTGGCCTGGAAATTGATGGAGAACTTTTGGTTGTATCCTAGACCTACGCCATGTAGGTTGTGGAGAACCTCTAAACCTTACAATTCTGGACACATGTTGCCAGGTTCTGTTAGGAGGTGGGGGTTTGGAGCGAATGAACAGCTGGTCAAGCCCTGAACGTTTCTCAACCTCCCCCCCTGTGGACGCGCAAGCGCGCCTGCTTTCCAAGGAAAAGAAACTTGGCGCAAGTCCATGGAACAAGCAGTTTCCTGTGAGAATCTCATGCGGTGTGAAAAGCAATTATCAGGTAGGTGGAGGAGGCTATGGTTGATGATGGGTCTTTCTGAGCCAGAATGACTATCTATGGACGAAGCCCTGGAAAATGGCGCCGACTTTAGGCCCGGGAAAGCAAAACGAGACAGTCCTAAAATTGGGGGCATTCTCAAAACCCAAGCATTCTTGGACTCTCTTGAAAACGAGATGAGATCAAGTTTTTGGACAAATGGTGCTTTCGAGGATCTGTCTCAATCTCATAAAAATCCCCGCACCTCTTCCCAAGGGTCAGTCCGATGGGCAGTGTTTTTTGATCCCTTGTCCAATGTCTCTACCCCCTGTCTTTGCACATCTGTACACAAACACCAGCAACCGCCTCGCATTCTCTCTTTCTCTCCCCCTTGTCCACGGCTATCCTCCTCGTTGAACATCACTGTGACAGAAGAAATAGGAGAGTGGACACGGTTTCTGTTCTCATCTTGCTTTCTGAGCCTTACACTGACGACGCCTAGGACAATGCCATGCCATGCCATGCCATGCCATGCCATGCCACGCCATGCTATGCCATGCCTTGCTGTTATCTGTTGGTGGGTAGCCTTGAAAACAAATGTCAGAGCTCATGTGTAGACATCTGTTCTCAGGAGTGAGACCGGTGCTGGCTTGCTGTTGCGTGGTGGAGCCGTGGACTGGACACACCACACGTCACTGAGTCACACTGACTGTTGCTATATCTGCGCTCACTTGACCCCTGCTGCCCTGCTTCCTGCTGTCCCTTTACCTGCTGCTGCCTTTGGCATTCTCCGCCCCCTGCTCATCTGCATCCATTTTTCCCCTTACCATTTCTGTCTACGTTCTTCTCCCTGTCATCTTCATCACCACCACCGCTGCGGCTGCTTCCGCTGTCGTCGTCTTCATCATCGTTTTTTTTGTCGTCGTTGCCCTCGTCGCCGCTGCCACCGCCGCCGCCGCCGTCGCCGCCGCTGCCGCCGCCGCCGCCGATGCCGCCGCCGCCACCGCTGCCGCCGCCGCCGCCGCTGCCGCCGCCGCCGCCGCTGCCGCTGCCGCTGCCGCCGCTGCCGCCGCCGCCGCCGCCGCCGCCGCCGCCGCTGCCGCCGCTGCCGCCGCTGCCGCCGTCGCCGCCGTCGTCGTCATCATCATTGTCGTACTTGTTTCCGTGGACATTGCTGTTGCCGTTGTCGTTGTCCTTGTCGTCGTCGCTGCCGCCGTCGTCGTCGTCGCCGTCGTCGTCACCGCTGCCGCCATCGTCATCGTTGTAGTCGTCATCATCGTCGTCGTTTAACGTCGGTTCCATCGTCATCCTCGCTGTTGTCATGCCAGTTCTAGTCGTCGTTGTCGTTGTCGCCGCCGCCGCCGCCGCCGCCGCCGCTGCCCCTGCCGCCGTCATCGTCGTTGTTGTTGCCCTCGTCGTCGTCATCGTCATCGTCATCAAAGCATTGTCGTCGTCGACGTAGTCATCGCCGCCGCCGCCGTCGCCGCCATCATTGTCGTTGTCGTCGTCGTCGTCGTCGTCATCGTCGCCGTCGTCGTCGTCGTCGTCGTCGTCATCGTCGTCATCGTCGTCGTCGTCGTTGTCGTCGTCGTCGTCGTCGTAGTCGTCGTCGTCGTCGTCGTCGTCGTCGTCGTCGTC
>SZWC01007959.1:8783-51608 GCA_023375785.1 Penium margaritaceum
CACACACACACACACACACACACACACACACACATACACACACCATTCCTGTAGGTGACTGAGCAGAACTGAAGCTATGGAGCCACACATCATTGGCGTCCCTGCCGGGTGCAAGATCGGTGGACTCGATCATGCTCAGCTCTGCCAGAAAGAATTTGCAGCTGCTCTCAACCTTTGGTGATGAGCCTTGTATGGCTGAAACATAGGAGATTTTGTTAGAGATGCATGCTCCACATACACTCATGTTCGATGTGGTTTATGGTTTTATGTACTCTGCATGCTGTGCTAGCTGTCTCGTTCTTGCCCGGGTTTCTGATCCTGGGGGGCCACACACCCAGTCGCTCTGAGGTGTGAGAGACCACGGCGGCCTTTTGGCTGACCGGTTTGGTTCGACCCGGGGTGGCGGCTGGGCCCAACTTCGAGCTCTTTGAGTGGGTGGCCCGATCAACCACGGCTAAGAGATCGTTGGTCACTTACTCTCGTTACTCGTTGCTCTCGCCAACTTCTTAAGTGGTTTTTCACTAACTTCTCGCTCCACCCGTCACCATGGCTGCTATGCGTGTCAAGCTTGCATGGAGGCGAGTGGGTGTTGGCTAGTTGCCACTGCCTACTGGTATCAGAGCAAGAGGGATCCCCTTCCGTTCCATCGATCCATGGTTCCTAGTGATATGACACACGTGACATCCACACGGCCTCCGTTACTCTCTTGGTCACCTTTGCCGCAACTTCGTTGCCACAAAGCCCGGCTGTGTCCTAGCCCCGCTGATCCAGACTCTTCGTATCGCAATTTATCCACTTCGCAGTTTTGGAGCTTCACGTGCCACGGCACTCTTGCCTCGGCCCACCGTACCTAAGCAGCTCCACAGCCCCGCAGATCCATGGTGCTGCCACGCTGCATCATTGTGACGCGGACTCCCTCTGGACCCGGCTGTCCGCACCGCAGCAGCACTGCTGCACAGCAGACCCGTATCTTCCTGTCTCTGTAGCACTGCAATTCCTAGGCCTTCTAGCCACAGCTCATTGTCTCTCAGCAGACCCATAGCTCCGCAGGACCGCTGCTTGGTTGCTATGCAGCAGTTGGACGCCAGCTCCTTTTGGATTTGGTTCTCCGCTCTCTAGCAACAACAGTAGCAGCAGCCGCTTCTGCGGCTTCAGCTGGCACCCTGGCTTTGCCACCTGACATTGATCCTGCTCCTACCTCTCCAAGGGGCTTGCGTGAGCGTGCATGTCTCGACGAGCTGATTGACTGCCATGAGGAGGAGGCAGACCGGGCCAGATTTGAAGCGTGGTTGTGGCTCCGTCGCCGCCAGGATTACGACCCGGCGGACGACAAGGCGCGCGAGGACGCTGCTGTGAATGCAACCTACTTTCAGTCTACCTCTGACGACTCGCCGACCTTGCAAAACTCGCCAACGTGGGATCCGCCATGCGAGCAACATCTTCCCTCATCTCTGGTAAGATCTCCCGTTGCTCGTAGAACCCGTCGACAGAGTCAACGTTCCACTCAAGGTGTTGTAGCGTCAGCTGCACCAGCAGGGCAAGCCGAGCAAACCTCACATTGCGCTGAGTCTCCCGCTTCATCTCAGGCTGCTGCTACACCTCTCGGATCTCCTGACATTCTCACTGCTCTGGAAGCAGCACTTGTCTCCAGTGCTCTAGTCTCTTCCACATTTGCTGCTGCAGCGTGTGCTGCGCGTGCACCTGCTAGCACTGCTGCCGGCAGGGCAGTTGAAACCTACACTGCTACAGCCATCGACCAGGGTCCTCTCGCAGCCGCTGCATTCAACATAGCCACGCAAGTCGTAGCAGTAGCTAACTCGGTTGCAGCAGCAGCAACCTCAGCCGCCACTGCTCTCTCCAGCGCAGTCGTATCCATCCAGACCTCCATCTCTCAGATCTTCTCTACAGCCGCATCTGCATTGTTGAGCCACCAGGTTCGCACCCTGATCACAGCTACAGCTGCCGCCACCACCCTCACAGGCGCTGTCCTCACTGGAGCCGCCTGCCTCATTGTCACCACCTCGTCCTCAGTGGCGGTCATCGCTGCGTCTGCAGTGTCAACACTGTCGCCACTGTTTTCCCTACGTCATTCCCTGTGTTAGCTTGTTGAGCTTCCAGCCTCTTCCTGCTTGGGAATCTCTCTCCTTGCCTTCTTCTTATTCTCCCTGTGGCTGTGATCTTGTGTTCCACTCTCTCCTTGCAGCCCCATCCTGTCCGACATCGGCCTCTCTTGTTTCCCACGCCCACTGGGGCAAGGGAAACACTGTCAAAAAATTCCCTTGAGTAACTCATACTCACCATGCCAGTCGATGATGATCAGTAAGCTGCCCTACAGGAAGAGCTGCGCAAAGAGCGTGCTTCTCTTCAAGCGGCCCTCACTGCCCAGCGCTTTGCAGAGGAAAAGCTGCACAGAGAATAGGGTGATCAAGAGACGTTCGCCGATCACAATGCCGATCCTTTCCTCAATCGCTTGCAGCCTACATTGCACTCTACACCTGCTGCCTCTGCTGCTGCTAACATTGCTGCTGCATTCTCCCCCTCTCTCGCTTCCGCATCCAACACCGCCGGCTCTTTTAATCTCTTGCTGATGCTGCAGCGGCAGGCACTGCTGCAGCCAAAGCTCTTGCACATCCCACACAGCTCAAGCCTGAATTTTACTCAGCACCACTGTATTTCACATCCAATCTCTCTTTTGCTTCATGGGAGGTTCGGTTCAGTGCTTGGGCACAAGGTGAGCAGCTTTTGGAGTACTATCATGTGCCCAACCCCTCTTCTAACCCTCCTTTTATGCCAACTGAATTTGAGTCTGTGCTGCTGTCCGCGCCCTCATTCGCGCTGGCCCCGATGATCTCACTGATGAGATAGGGTCCTATAAGGCTGACACTGCTCGCCGCACGCCTGCTGACCCTGTTAGCGCCTATTCTCTCATTAAGCGCCGCACAACTGTTATTGGGCACGCAAAATAGAGTGTTTTCACAGTGCAGTTCAACACGCTCTCTATGCGAGTAGACAAGACAGCCCGCAGCCTTCGTCTTCTGAAGGACCTTGGCAAAGCAGCTCCAGGCCAACTCCTTGTTTTCCTCTCCATTATCAACGGCCTCATCCCTGAGTTGTCTGACATCTTCAAGGAAGTGAAAGCCTATGAGCTCGGCTTGCTGCCGAGCCTGTGCTTGTTGACTCTCCCCGAGGCATTGGTGCTCTCTAGGAATTCACCTCCCAGCGCCTCACTGACTGGTGGAGCGCCCTTCAGAACAAACAGATTCACCGTGCAGGAGTTACAAATGCTACTACCACACTACCCTTGATACATTCATCCTCTACTTCCTCCTCTTTTTGCTCATCCTCTACCATGTCTCTTCTCAAGCCAGGTGGAGGGGGTGGTGGTCGTGGCCGTGGAAAGGGCAAGGTCACCAACGGCTCTGGCGCTGGTGGCCAAGGCGGCCATGGCAAGGGTAAAGGTACTGGCAGCACCTCTTCTGACTCATCGACTCCCAGCACTGTTACGTGCTGGAACTATGGCTCTGTTGGCCATTCCGCACCCAAGTGCCCATCACCACCGGACAACGAGCGTCTCACCTCCGCCATGCGTGCTCGCTCGGCACGCTCCTTCAATGGGTCCGGGAGCGCCGCTCGTGCGACCGCTTTGTCTACCCCATCTGGTCGGGGTACACCCGTCACCACCGAAGCCGCTGTCTACAGCACCGCTGCTGCTCCACCTCCATTCCCTTACCCCTGGGGCTGGCCCCCAGGGTATTGTGGGCCAGTCTTCTACGGCCCTCCGTCTGGTGCCTATTCTCCTCCCAGCTGGGCCTCTTCATCCTACCCGCCCCATCGTCCGACCTCCGGAGTTGTCATCACTCCTGACCCGTCGGAGGATGCGCGGCAGTTGGACGCAGCGCTGTCCCATGCCATTCACCAGCGCCACCTTCGTGATCAGGGAGGTGACAGTGAAAGCTCTGGGTCACAGCCTCTTGCGTGTGTCGTTGATGGGGCGTTGCGTGGCTCTGCGTCTGGTCACGTTCTTGGTTGTCCTCCCGCTGATGTTTCGTGGGTTAAAGAGTGACAGTGGTGTGCTTTCCTTGCTGTCTTGCTACCTTTGGCCAGCGCTTCTCTCCGCACGCCGCCTTTGCCGCAGTCAGTCGTGACCCCTCCACTATTCGTGTGTCGGGTGGCTTCTGGATTATTGACTCGGGCGCCACTCACCACATGACCTCATCGCGCATGTCCTTTCTCTCCCTTGGTCCTATTGGGTCTGTTCGCTTCGTTCGTACTGGCTCCGGTCAATTGCTCCCGGTCCAAGGAGTTGGTGTTGTGTGCTTCGTTGGCCCTGGGGGGGAGCTTTTTTTGCCAGACGTCCTGTACGTCCCATCGCTAGAGTTGAGTCTCCTCTCTGTTACGACGCTCGACACCCAGGGCATAGAATTTTCTTCTAGTCGCGGCATTGTATTTGTCTCACACCGCACGTCTGGCCGCGTTCTCCTGCAAGGCACTCGCTGTGACTGTCTTTTTTGTATTCCCACATTCGTGCCCTCTCCCGCCACTGCTGCACATGTGTATGTTGCACGCTCCCTCACACCTGCTCATGCACAGCTACTACATCGCCGCCTATGCCACATTCACACTACTGCCATTGACAGTCTTCTATGTGTCCTTCCTGTAGATGGTCTTGACGCTGCCACTTTCCCTGCTCCTTGTCCCCCTGACTGTCTTGACTGTGCTCAGGAAAAAATGCATCGGTCTCCTTTGTCCACCTCTCAATCACGAACCTCTCATCCTCTTGACCTGTTGCATGCTGATGTCATGGGCCCCCTTCCTCATGACTGTCTTGGGGGTGTCGGCCGTTACGTTCTTTGTCTCACTGATGAGCTTTCCCGCATGCGTTGGGTCTTTGCAATCAAACAAAACAGTGACGTTTGCTCCACTCTTGAGTCCTGGCTTCCCCAGGCTGAGGTTGCCTGTGGTCGACGTCTTCGTGTCTTTCGTTGCGACCGTGGAGGTGAATTCATTGATCCCACCTCTCGTTTTCTCTCCTCTTGTGGTGTGACCGTCGAAACCACCCCTCCCTATACACCTCAACAAAACGGTGTGTGTGAGCATTGGAATCGGACACATGCCGACGGAGTGCGCACCCTTCTCACTGCCTCTCACCTTCCTCCCTTGTTTTCCTTCGAAGCCATGTCCTACATGATGTGGGTCTGGAACCGTGTTCCGCACGGTCCTCTCCCACGTCATGTCACGCCAGTTGAACACTGGTTTGGCCGCGGTGCGGACCTGCGCCTGGCTCGGGTCTGGGGATGCGTCGCTGCCGTTTGGCTCCCAGAGGATCTTCGTAACGGCAAACTCAGTCCGCGAGCTCGCTTGTGCACTTTTTTTGAGGTCTCAGCCAAGTCCAAAGCCTGGCGCTTCTGGGACCCCAATTGCACGTGTGTTGTCGAGTCTCGTAACACCCTCTTCTTTGAGGATGTCTTTCCTCGAGATCTGTCTCGCGTCGCTCCACCCTCCTCTCTGTCCTCGCTCCGTTGGCTTGGGGGGGGGATGGGTCTTCTCCTGCCTCCGGTCTCGCGGGGGTACCCCCTGTTGACTCGGCTCCTTCCTCTCCTGACTCTCCTCTTCATGCACCAGACGTGCCCAACTCTGACACACTCCTCATCACCTCGACTGCATCCTCATCTACTCCTTCTAGAGAGCCTTCCCCTTCCTCATCCTCTCAGTCTATGTCAGATCCTCCCAGTGATCCACCACTGCCTGCTGACACTCTGGGACAGTCACCCCCATGTGCTGTCGTCGAGTCTCCTCCTCACCCTGTTCTATAGCCGACTGTTGTCTCTGGTGAGACTGTCACTCCGCCAGTTAGGGATGCGTCCCCAGTCGTATCTAAGTCATACACTCGTGGAGGACGTCTCCGGCCACTTCCACAGCGCCCTGTCACACAGTCCTCTCAGCGTTGTACACGCCCTAGTGCACCCTCTGTAGCAACCTGCTCCTCTGACAGATCCATTGGTCTTGACGCACTGGGACATGCTGTAAGCGTGGGGTATGCACTTGTTGCTCATGATTTTCACTGTGCTCCGGATACCTCGGTCGCTGGCTATATTGCCGCGTGCTTTGCAACCAACGGCCTTCCATCACTCCCTACAGAGCCTACCACTGTGCACCTGGCAAGAGAGGCAGCTGATGTTGACCTCTGGGAAAAGGCTATGCAGGAAGAGCTCACACCCTTGACCGAGCATGAGGTCTTTGAACTTGTTGATATCCCAGCAGGTCGCAAGGCAGTTTCAGCCCGCTAGGTACTTCGGTGCAAGCTGAAGTCTGATGGCACGATTGACAGGTACAAGGCTCGACTCACCGCCAAGGGATTCTCCCAAGTTCCTGGTGTCGACTTTGATGAGACGTTTGCCCCTGTGGGACGCTACACCACCGCTCGAGCTCTTTTGAGCCTTGTCGCCCAGCATGACTGGGAATTGGAGAAGATGGACGTCAACAATGTATTCTTGCGCGGATACCTTGTTGAGGAGATCTACATGGTACAACCGCCAGGCTTCACAGATGGCACAAACAAGGTCTTGCGGTTACACAAAGTCCTCTACGGGCTCAAGCAGTCCCCCTGTTGCTGGAACTTGGAGATCTTGGCCACCCTCGAGAAGGGTGGCTACCGTCGTAGCATTGTTGATCTTGCGCTCTTTCTGAGTGCACCCTCGCAGCCCCTCGTGGCCGTCTTGGTCTACGTGGATGATCTCCTCATTGCATCACCTAGCTCCGCCATTGTGTAGTCAGTCAAAACCCTGTTGCAGTCCACTTACAAGATGAAGGAATTGGGCCCATCTTGAGCTTTTCTGGGTATGGAGCTTGAGCGTGACCGCCGGAATCGGACACTACACGTACACCGCCTACATTTGTAGCCTGGGGGATCGCTTCTCCACCATACTCGCCAACACTCCCACTGCGTTGACACCTATGACGCCAGCTGAGCAGCGGTTGCTAAAGTCGCTGGACGTGACTCAGCTGGGGGAGACTGTCGAGGCCACCGATTACCTCAGTGTGATCGGATCTCTGATGTACCTTGCCACTACCACCCGAGCGAACATGGCCTATGTGGTCAACTTCCTTGCTCAGTTCTTACAGCAGCCCCGTCACAGACATCTCGAGGCTGCGTTGCATGTAGTCCGCTACGCATTGTCCATTGCGTGTGTAGGACTATGCTACAAGTCACAACTCTCAGTTGTAGTAGATGGATACATTGACAGTGATTGGGCTCATGATGCAGACGTACGTGGCCGCACTGGCTATATCTTTCTCGTGGGTGGGACTGCCATTTTATGGAAAAGTGATAAGCAGGGTTGTGTTGCGCGCAGCTCCAGTGAGGCTGAGTATGTCTTCCTTGGCACAGGTACATGTGATAGTGTCTGGCTTTCTTGCATGTTTCAGCAGCTTCGCATACCTATGCGCTACATCACATTGCGCTGTGACAATCAAAGCACCAAGGCAACTGCTGAACATGATGGCATGCATCATTCACGCACAAAGCACATCAACATTGAGCATCACTTTGTATGCGAGTGCATTGTCACAGGGGATGTCCAGGTTGTCTAGGTCGATACATGTCAGCAACATGCAGACTTTCTTACCAAAGCTCTCAGCAGTGGGATGTTCAAGGCAGCTGTGCATGCAGTTGGCTTGTAACGTGCATGCGGCGCTCCTGGCTGAATTTACACCCTCTTGTCCATCCCTCGTGCCGTCCTCCTTCGTGTGGTGTGTTGGCTGTTCGTCCGTGGGTCATGGGGGAGTGTTGGTTTGTCTTTCAAACACGCAAGTGACCTCTTGAATTCTTCCATTCACACACACACACACACACACACACACACACACACACACACACACACACACACACACACCATTCCTGCAGGTGACTGAGTAGAACTGAAGCTGTGGAGCCATGCATCACTGGCGTCCCCGCCGGGTGCAAGATCGGTGGACTCAATCATGCTCAGCTCTGCCAGAAAGAATTTGCAGCTGCTCTCAACTTTTGGTGATGAGCCTTGTATGGCTGAAACATGAGGGATTTCGTTAGAGATGCATGCTCCACATACGCTCATGGTCGATGTGGTTTATGGTTTTATGTACTCTGCATGCTGTGCTAGCTGTCTCGTTCTTGCCCGGGTTGCTGATCCTACGGGGCCACACACTCAGTCGCTCTGAGGTGTGAGAGACCACGGCGGCCTTTTGGCCGACCGGTTTGGTTTGACACCGGGGTGGCGGCTGAGGCCTACTTCGAGCTCTTCGAGTGGGTGGCCCGGTCAACCGTGGCTAAGAGATTGCTGGTCACTTAATCTCGTTACTCGTTGCTCTCGCCAACTTCTTAAGTGGGTTTTCACCAACTTCTCACTCCACCCATCACCATGGCTGCTATGCGTGTCAAGCTTGCATAGAGGCGAGTGTCTGTTGGCTAGTTACCACTGCCTACAGTCCGGGTAGTGGAGAGGGCGTACCTGGCAACACGCAGGGTGACCTCCATGTGTCTCGCTCTAGGACACTGGGAGAACTGTGCTAGAAAGTTAAAAGAGAAGAAAACATCCTAAGAAGATGCGTGGAAGCTTCCTAGCAACACAACCGTTGACTAGGCGTCAATGCCTGGTCAGACGCTGACAACAGTCATAGGTCGTACACACAACAGCGGTGTCTGGCTAGGAGACACGAGTCAAAGTGTCATAATGCTTCAATAGCATTTGCAGAGAGAGATGACAAATAACAGGTCCACAACATAAATACCTGCCGCGGCGCAAGGCGGGTGTCACACGCGGCAGTGCAAGGTTTGACCTAAGACCGGCCCAAAATCACTGTTTTGGCCGTAACTCAGTGTAGACAAGTCAGAACGGTACGCCGTCTGAACCTAAATGTGTAGAATCTCAAGCCAGACGCTAGGACTTGTCACATGCATGCATCTAGCATGAAACGGTGGACACACAATGCAAAAACATGCAAATCGGGCCCACGACCAATCCACCGATAACCTCCTACGTGCTAGAGAAAAACTGCAGAAGGTCCCAGACAGCATCCATAAATCTGGGGTGGTTGTCGGTCAGCTCCGAGCAGGTGGTTCACCACCGGAGGACGCACCGGTGCCACCTGGGTTTGCATCAGGGATCTGGGCATGGACACGGTTGAGTGGTCAGAGTAAACTATACAAGTCAAGAGAAACGTCACAAATCACAACACTCCCCCATGACCCGATGGTACGCATGTCCATATATGTGTAGAAACAGGCGTGACACAAACACACCTCGCACTCAGCCACTCTCAGGCAAGGGGCGAAGCCCAACAGAAAGAATGGCCACCAGAAACTTCCCGCGAGCCAGTGCCTTCGTCAAGAAATCAGCACGCTACATGTCAGTGCCATCACATATGATGGAGATCTCGTGTCGCTCTACCAGATCACGCACAAAATGATGCTCAAGTGCAATATGCTTTGTACGAGCATGAAAAACACCAAAAGTCTCCGTAATGGCAAGGGCACTGCGGTTGTTGCAGCGAAGCACAATGGCGGGCACAAACTGACCCAACTCAAGGAACAGGCGTTGTAGCCACACTGCCTCAACAACCCCTGCACCCAGAGTAACATACTCTGCCTCCGAGCTTTGTGCAATGTAGCCCTGCTTCCGCTACACCAGGACAGAGCGGTAACACCGAGCAAGAACATGTAGCCGGTGCAACTGCGTCCATCTGGACTCCAGGCCCAATCACTGTCAATGTAGCCGTCAAGAAGCACTGAACACTGCAGACGAAAGTAGAGTCCAAAGTACGGTGTGGAAACTACGTATCGCACCAGTCGCTCAGCCACATGAAGAGTTCTAGCACGTGCAGCCTGCAAAAACTGTGCAAGGAGGATGAATGCAAAAGTGATTTCGGGACGTGTGGTAGTGGCCAAGTACATCAGAGATCCGATGAGACGGAGGTACAAGGTCACATCCACTGTCTCTTCCAGTTGTGTGATATAGTCCACCTTTGGGATATCCTACCCGTGAGGTGTGAGAGGTGTGGAGGGCGTGGGCACTTTGCCAAGGAGGTCACTGAAGCGCTCTCCCACAACACTTGCTTATCGGGCCTGATGCAGCAGAAGTGTCGGATGTCTGTGATCTTGCACGATCTCCATGCCAAGAAACACCATTGTAGGACCAAGATCCTTCATCCTATGGGCCGTCTGGAGGACCGGCTTAGCCTCCTTCATGGCTTCCATGGAGGGAGACACAATCACAAGGTCATCCACATAGACCATGGTGGCGGTGAAGCGCTCAGGCGACCGTCGGATAGAGAGAGAGGGATCTGCTTCGCTCTATACATATACCACACGAATCAGAGTGCTTGTAATCTCCTGGTTCTAGTACCGAGGAGATTGCTTGAGTCCGTACAAGGATTTGCGTAAGCACCAGGCCTTGTCGCCGTCCTCAAAGCGTGGTGGCTGGGTCACAAAAATATCCTCATCCAGAGAGCCATGGAGGAATGCATTGTTCACGTCCACCTGGTGCAGTTCCCAGTCATGCTGAGCCACCATACCAAACCGAGCACGAGCTAAGGTCATGCGGCTGACAGGGGCGAAAGTGTCAATATAATCGATGCCCTCGATCTGGTAATATCTCTTGACGACCAAGCGAGCCTTGTGGCGTTCCAGTTAGCCATCCGACTTCAATTTCTTGCAAAAGACCCACTTGACCTGAATAGCCTTCCTCCCAAGTGGAAGGTCGACTAGCTCGTAAAATCCGTGCTCTCGGATGCTACGAAGCTCATCCTCGCAGGAAGCACGCCAGGCGTCTGCATCCTCTGATGAGAGAGCTTCCCTCAGTGTGCCCGGATCAGGTGCCATCGCGGGAGAGCTCTGAGTGGCGAGTGCACACGCCTCAAAGCTGTTCCTGATGACCACAAGGTCAGCTGCTGCATCACAAGCGATGTGAAACTCACGAGTGACCGGATCGTGCCCTAGAGGACACGCTGGATGTACCTTTGTGTGATCTCTGTAGACACTCAGGCCAAGGGCCTTTGTGCCGGGATCACCACTCGCAACGCTGCGAGTGGAGCGCCTATGTGCGGGACCTGACACTCGCAGGACTCCTGAGACCAATGGTCGAAGACGACCACCGGGCTCATGTGAGTAACCTGGGCTCAAGGGGCTCACCTCATGCTCAGAGATAGGCATGACCACATGTGGTGAGGACTGAGGAAAAGAGGCAGGTGATGCAATGGGAGGAGATGCTGGTGAAATGACTGGAGACATAAGGCTCAGTGTGGCAGTGGGAGCAGGAGTAGATTCAAGATCACTCAAAGAGGCAAGAGTACTGGTGGACATAGGTACATAATCATGGGTGCCTATGGGGTGCAAGGGAACATGAGTATAAACAGAATGAGCTGCAAAGGTCTCTGGGCCAAAAACTATGATTGCTGGGTCATAAAGAGCTGGAGACCAAGAATTGGAGGGGGCTCAAACGGACACATCACCCGGACGAGAGGTGCTCGTAGGCCCAGACTCTCCCATCCGTCAAGAAGCCTCACATGTAGGAACGTGTGTGACGGCCATCAACATGATAGAGGTCAGGTCACGGTAGGTGAGAGACTCAAAGAAGAGCACGTTGCGGGACTTAACGGTGCGAAGACGGGCTGGGTCCCAAAAACGTCAAGCCTTCGACCACAGAGAGATGTCCACGAAGGCACACAAGCGACCCCATGGGGAGACCTTGAACCCCTACTGGTTCTCGGTGTAGCACACAGAAGCCATTGATCCCCAGACACAAGTGAGACGCAGATCGGCATGATGGCCAAACTAGAGCTCGTACGGTGGAACGTGGTCCGGAAGAGGACCGTGCGGGAGGCTGTTCCAGACACACGTCCTGTAGGTGAATCCTTCAAATGCGAAGGACTCTAAGAGACCGCACTCTGACCGCATAGCACAAACCACATTCTCCATGGTGTGGTTCCAATGCTTAGAGACACCGTTCTGCTGAGGAGTAGTAGGAACAGAGACCTGGTGAAAAACCTCGTGCTCGGCAAAGAAACTGTCCATCTTGCCAAGAAACTCACCGTCATGATCCGAGCAGAATGTATGCAGCGTGTGGTGGGACTGACGCTTAGCCATCACTAGCCAGAGGCAAACCGCGAGAGCGGCGTCACTCTTCTCGCGCATGATATAGACCCACAGCATCTGGGTGAAGTCATCATTGAGGGTCAGGACGTGTCGGCCACGATCGGACAAAGACTCGATAGGGAGAGGACCGAGAAGGTCCGAATGGATGAACTCAAGAGGACGAAAAGCTCGAGAATGGAAGTCCGGATAGGTGCAACGATGTATCTTACCTTGAGCGTAGAATAAACAATGGGTCTTGGACGGCTTCTCGAAAGAGGCCGCATCAAGACTGAGTGCGGGCCGTGCCCGAATGAGCTTCGACATAGTGTCAAAGCCAACATGGCACAGGGGACGATGCAACAGTCGTTGGTGCTCAACAGAGAGAACACCAATGAAAAACACACGAACAGGAAGGGAAGGGGAGTAAGGAGAAGGAGAAATCCGAGGGACACCATACAGATCATCCACAACGGAGGCAGGAAGAACAATGGTACGAGTATCAACAGCGGTCACAGTTGCGGAGGCTGCAGTGTGCTCCGTAGAGAGTCCCATCAGTGTGCAGGCACCCACAGAAAGCTTGTTGAGCTCAAGGTCAGGCACAAAAAGCACCTCAGAAAGATAGAGGGGGCCAGACGTACCATCGAAGCACACAACCCCAATACCCTGGGCTGGCAGTGACTGACCAGAGCCCGTGCGAATGGAGTAAATAGACGTAATAAGAACAAGGAAAACGAAGTCACTACGACGACAGGTCATGTGGTGAGTGGCACCAGAATGGATGATCCAAGTGCCACCAGGATCACGACCGGAGGACGTCACTCTGCAACGGGCAATGGAACACTCGGCCTCAGACATGCGCTGAGCAACAGGTGGGGAGGAATGACGAAGAGCACAAAGGTGAGACTCACAAATCCAATCGGTACTGTCAGGCCCATCATCATCACATGCCAGCAGTGCCCCCCCCACACGAGTCATCATGAGCGATGAGAACATACGAACAAAGAGTCTACAAACCACTCGGCTATGACGACACACTTTCACCTCCCTGAAAACGAAGCGCGAGAAGGTGACATAGCTCGGCGATGGTGCAGTCACGTGGGTCTAGGTGGCCACTGCTCACCAGTGGGGAAGCGGGAACCGCTGCGGTCATGGTCGCCGCGCGACCAGAGGCTGTATTGCTCGATGCAGACCACTGTGCGTGTGCAGCCTGAATACCGCGAGTGATCCGCACCCAGTCAAGCGGCTGTTGGCACTCGCTGCAGCGATGAGCACCTCCACAGTTGTAGCATTGAACAGTACATCCACTGCTACCGCTTGGTAATTGCTGCTGCTGTGACTGCTACTGACCTAAAATATGCCTCTTTTCCCGCTTCTTTCCACTGCTGCCACACCCTGTATCTGAGTCGGGATAATCGGGGTGGAAGGGGAAGAGGAGCTTGTGCCAGAGGATGGAGGAGTGGACTGCAAGAGGGGTGTCGGTGGCGATGCGATGACCGCTATAGCAAGGGGACTCTCCTGATGGACCATGGCTGCCTCACGAGTGGAAGTCAGCGGGAGGAAAAGCCGATGTGTCCAAGGAAGGAGCTGAAGGGAGGTGGAGAAAGGCTCGGGTACGACGTTGCTGTACCCCGAGAAGATGTCTACGTGCTCAAGACAAACTCTGATAATGAGCGTATGGAGCGCCCATAGCTGTGTACCTCCTGAGGTCTCAAGGCGCGTGTAGATGCGCATGGCCCGCTGCCAATAATCCGCTGCAGGCTCGGTAGGTCCTTGACGAAGGGAGTGAAAGGTGCAAATGTGAGCCGTGCCGGTGGCGTGCGTCTCTGCAGCAAGCAGGGACAATGCCAAGTCCCAACTCCGACGTGGATTAGCACCCGCACCTATGCCGGCCTCTCCAAGGAAAGAGCGAAAGTCCACGGCAGTCTCACGCAACATGGCGTGAAGGAGTCTGCGCATCACCCTGGCCGTTGTCAGCACCTGAGTGCGATCCGTAACCTGGTACGGACTGTGATAGTAGGACCATACCCCCTATGAAGTGGCCCAAACCTAGAAAAGAATCTCCCAACAGTCAAAGCCGTCCTTGCTGACATATCGTGGAGGCCGTGTCTCAAAGTCATTGGGTTGCCGCTCCGTAGGGAGAGCAACCACAAGCTGAGAAGGAGGAGGGATGGGGAAGACACCGAAATGAGGAAAGTCGCTGAGGTAGGGATCAGACGACGATCGGATCTCCAGGAAAAGGGAGTCAGTTGTCTGTGGGTGCCGAGAACTTGTCTGAAGCTGTAGTAGACGCTCCTGAAGTACGCGAATCTTTCTCTTGTGAGCGTCATCCTCCATACGTGGCATGTCAGGGTCCTCATCCCAAGGATCAAGAGGTGGCGGGTTGTGACGTGCTCCTGTCATCGGTACAGATGTTGAGTGCTGTGCAGAGGGTATGACACTGTCGACTCCTTCACAGGCCTGGTGTGGGGCCGTGGACTAACCAGGAAGAAGCTCAGTGAGCGGATGGATGACGTCAGTCTGTTGCTGTAGCAGACGACGCATCTCATTCTGTTGGATCCGCAGGTCCTCAATAGCTTGCGAAAGGTCATGACCCCTGACGAGGAGGAAGAAGGATCTAGTGGTCCTTTGCCCTTGTTACCGGCCGAAGCCATGTCAGTGCTGAGTGTGGACCAGGATGTTAAACTGGTCTGATTACAAAACCGTCAGCGTTTTTCAAGGATTTGAAACAATGGCAACTTATTACTTTCTGATTAAAAAATTTGACGCAGGTAAGTGCTGACATCAGCAGGGATTTGCTGACATCAGCACGGACCTGATGACGTCAGCAAGGAAAAATTCTTACGCCGGCACCGTTTTTTTTCAGCCCTCATGACTGTTACCCCGCTGCATAGGGGGCGGTTGCTCTGTGGCAACCGCGCGGAAGCTGCGCGGAAGCGCCGCAACAGCTTCCATGCGGATGCTATTGCTGCTACGCATATGTCTGCAACAGTAGCCGCGCAACTGCTTGCGCAGCTATGGTAGCAGCTGCACGTTGCTCCTATGCTACAGCGCTGCTGCGCGCTACTGCTGCTACGCGCTGGTACTGCTGCATGCTGCTGCTACGCTACTTCACTGCTGTGCCACTGCTGATGCTTGCTACTGCTGCTCAATACTGTTGCTACTACGTGCTGTTGCTTACTGCTACTCCTTGCTGCTTGCTGCTTGCATCTCGCTACTCGCCGCTTGCTGCTGCTGCTGCTGCCTGCTATCGAATGCTGTAGCTACCGAATGCTGTTGCTACTGCTAGCGCCAATGCCAGTAGCTGCTAGCGGCTGCCGCCTACTATAGTTGCCGCATGCTGCTGATGCTGCTAGCGGCTGCTTCTACTACACTCTCATGTGTTGAAGACGGGTGACGTCGGCGGTAGTCGGGCGACGTCGACAGGTCCCAGTGAATCGGCTACAGTGGTGACGCTCACTGTTGCTGCTCTGCTGTTTCTCTACTACGCAACTCGGCGAGAACTACCTCGCCACTCTGATACCATGAGAAGATGCATAGAAGTTTCCTAGAAATACAGCCATTGACTAGGCGCCAGTGCCTAGTCAGACGGTGACGACAGTCATAGGTCATACACACAACGGCAAGAGTCTGGCTAGGAGACACAAGCCAAAGTATCAGAATGGCTTCAATAGCATTTGCAGAGAGAGATGACAAATGACAGGTCCACAACATAAATACCTGCCGTGGTGCACGGCGGGTGTCACACGCGGCAGTGCAAGGTTTGTCCTAAAAACCGGCCCAAAACTACTGCTTTGGCCGTAACTCAGCGTAGACAAGTCAGAATGCTACGTCGTCTGAACCTAAACATGCAGAATCTCAAGTCGGACGTTAGGACTGGTCACATGAATGCATCCGGCATCAAACGGTGGACACACAATGAAAAAAACATACAAATCGGGCCCATGGCCAATCCACCGATAAACTCCTATGTGTTGCAGAAAAACTGCAGAAGGTCCCAGACAACATCCAGGAATCTGGGGCGGTCGTCGGTCAGCTCCGAGCAGGTGGTCCACCACAAGACGAGACACCGGTGCCACCTGGGTTTGCATCAGGGATCTGCACGGGCATGGCGCACCTGTCGCCATGTGACATGCGGCACGAGCATGTGGGTTGTCGCCAGCAGGTTGTCTGACGTTTCCACACAGTGCACTCACCTCTCTGTGTCACATGGCGACATGAACCACGGGAGTGAGTGACCCGCAGCAGCAGCAGCGGTAGCAACAGGGGCTGTAGCTGCAACTGCAGTAGCAATAGTAGCAAGAGCAACAACAGCGACAACGACAGCTATAGCAGCGGGATCAGGAGCAGTAGTAACAACAATAGTAGCTGTAGTAATAGTAGTGGCTACGGCAGCAGCGGTAGCGATTGTAGCGGCAGCAGCATAAACAGCAATAGGAGTAGCTATGGTAGCAGTGGTAGCGGTTGTAGGAGTGGCAACAACTGCTGCAACAACGGGATCAGCAACAGCAGCGACAGTAGGATCAGCGACAGCAGTAGCGGCGACTATAGCTGTACACGCGCGTAGCAGCAGCAGTAGCAACAACACTGCGCGTAGTAGGGGCAACCACTGTTGCTGCCCCAATTGTAGCTAGCACGATGCTACCTTGCAGCTTCGTGCAGGAAAGCAAGCTCACCGTGGAGCAAGCTTGTGGTGGCAGCCCATTGAAGGGAAAGCTTACTGATCGGCGAGCCCACGGATCGACAAGCTCGTTCGATTGATGAGCTCGCCAAGGGTCGAGCCAGGCAACAAGAGAGAGGAAAATATCAGGAGAGAACAGAGGGTTCGACGGGTGGGACACATGAGGAACCCAAGAGGGGACACCCCACCGTCTCCACATAGTCCGGTGAACCACAAAAAAAAAACAACAAAAGAAGGGACAGAGGCAAAAAAAACACATTAGGCTCCACAATAGTAGCCGCCGTAGCAACTACACCAGCAGAAATGACATCAGCAAAAGCAGCAGGGACCGCAGGGGCATTAGCAAGAGTGGCATGAACAACGACAATGCCCAGCCAGGACAATGCCACCAACATGCAGGACAGCTCTGCAACCCCCCCCACTGTAGACTCCATAGCGGATCTACAGCGCCAGGTAGATCAGCTGCGCCGGATGCTTGTCATTACCAGCACCAGCCACACAGTCCTTCCCGGACACCGTGGTCCAGCTCTGACTGCAGTAGTGCAGACAGCAACATAGCAGCAAGTGTAGCAATAGCAGCAGACAGTGAGAAGTGTCCTAGGAGCTGGTGCGACCGGCCCCTCTCGACGTAAGGACGTCGAGACCCCTCCATCAGTACTCGTCGGAGATGAGGATTTCCCGTCATGGGGGTTATTCTGCCGCATCTAGGTACAATGGGAAGGTCTGTGGCCATACTACACTCTCCAGCATGACGAATCCATCCTAGAGGAGGCGTTTGAGGCAGGCCGTGTAGGAGGCACACTCATCCTCGCCGCACTGGATGCTGAACGCACTGCCCTAGAGCTGTTCCTTGGTGACGCCGCTAGCGATAACAGCAATGACCCTCGGCGAGCTTGGGACACGCCGACAGGAACGTATCGTGCCTCTGGCAAGACACCTGTCAGCCACCTCCTGAAGGAGTTCACCTCCCTTCACATGAGGGAGTCTGAGTCATTCACTGCATACTGGTACCGTGCGGAGGATATCCTGTGCCGGCTCAAGAAAGCCGTGCCTCCCCCGCTTGTTGCTCTTCTCACCATCAAGAATGGTGCCAACCCAGAGTTTGTAGAAATTTTATCCCCTACGGCCTCCCCATCCTCGAGGCGTTGGCGGCCCAGGGCACTTTGATGACCTAGGCGTATGACCACTTCCTCACCGTCAAGGAAACTTACAAGGACACACAGTTCAGCGTGGTAACTCTTCCGTGACTGTAGCTGCTACCTCCAGTGGATCCTCGACTCCTTCCCCGGGCAGTCCCTCCTCAGGCAACGCCAAGGGCAAGGGCAAGGAAGGCGGGAATGGAAAGGACAAAGGGAAACAGTCTTCTTCCGGTGGCGCTATCCTTACACGCCACGAGTACGGCCAGCCGGGACACGGGTGGTACACATGGCCCATCCCGCAAGGACGAGGTCTGTGTCGTTGTCGCCATGCGCCATGAGCGTGAGCGCCGCCTTGGAACCTTCGCTGCTGGCGCCACTGTGGCCACCACCTACTCCACGATACTCCCTTCCTCCACGCAGCCGGCTCTTCAGCCTCGACAACAACTTCTGCCATCTCTTCTCCATCAACAACAGTAGCATCAATATATTCCACCGTAGCTACAGCCGTACGCACCACCTTTGTAGCAGCAGCAGTATGCTCCGTCGCAACCGTTGTACTACTCCCAGCCTCAGTACTAGTGGAGCTCATATCCCCCTTCCGGAGCTATGACTCCGTAGTCCATGGCGCCCATCGACTCCACTGTTCGGATTTATCAAATTCAGAGCTTCATCACTCCACAACTTGGCATCACACCTTCTCCCTAGGAAAGTACGAGTTGTGTGACTGCTAGCCGAGAGGTCTCCTACTGCCAGACAGAGACCAACCTCCGAGGTGATCCTAGGGAAACCTCTGTTGCTCTTCGAAGCCGACTTTGGATGACGTCGTGTGGTTGGATGACAGGCATGATCATTTTGGATCTGTCCCGTCTGCTCAGCTTGCGACCTCCGTTCCCCTTCCTACGTCCTGTTTCATTGCGCATTGTAATGTCACAGCCACGTTCCGCGGCCTTGATGGTACCTGGATCATTCACTCCGGTGCCACGCATCACATGACGTCCTGTTGCTAGGCGTTCGGTATGCTCGGTCCTGTTGGAAATGTTTGGAGTGTCAAGACGGGATCCGAGCAGATCGTTTTGGTCCGCGGTGTTGGCGTCGTTCGCTTTTGTGGTCCGTGTGGTGACGTCTTCGTGACCGATGTGCTGTATAAGCCTGGTTTGGAATTTAGCCTCTTGTCTTTCATGGCTCTCGACCTCATGAGCATGGAGGTCCAACACTCTTGTGGCATTGGCACTTTCTCACTTTGCTCGTCCGGTCAGGTCAAGTTCCGTGCCGTCTGTCGTGACAACCTCTGGCACGTCATTTGTCTTCCTTCCTCCATACCACCTCCCTTGTCCGATGTTATCCATGTGTTTGTCATTAGTGTTCTTTCTTCCCAGCACAGCCTTCTTCTCCACTGTCGCTTTTGCCACGTGCACTCTGATGCTATCGATAGCATGCTACGCACCTGACCCATACTCGAACTTGATCCCTCTACCTTTCAGTGGCCTTGTCGCACCGAGTGCATCAACTACGCCTATGGCAAGATGCACCACTCCACCTACCCTACGTTCCCCTCTTGGGCCACTCACCCGCTGGAGCTCTTTCACTTGGACCTCATGCACCCTTTACCGGTCGCGTCTATTGTCAAAGGCGGCCAATGTGCCCTTATCCTTAGGGATGACTACTCACGCTATCGCTGGGTCATTTGTCTCTGCTAGAAGAGCTACGTGACCTCTGCCATCCATGACTGGCACCTCGCGGCCGAGCACGAGTGCGTACGTGCTCTCCATCACTTTTTGTCTGACCGTGGTGGTCAGTACATGGGGGACACGTCTGCCTGTCTCGCCAGTCATGGGGTGCGTCATGAGATCTCCACCCCTGGAACACCACAACAGAACGGTGTCTCTGAGCGTTGGAAGTGTACCATGGCGGATGCTGTCCGTACCATGCGTTTTGAGTCCGGTTTTTCCGACGGCTTCTTCTTTGAGGCCATGTCCTACATGACTTGGGTGTGGAATCGCGTTCCCCATGGTCCTCTTCCCCGCCAGGACACGCCGTACGCGTTGTGGTGCGGTCAGCAGGCTGATCTTTGGCTTGCCCGTGTCTGTGGGTACGTTGCCAGCATCTGGCTCGTCAAGGACCAGTGGGATGTCAAGCTTGCCCTCACGGCTGTCTTTGCACCTTCGTTGGTGTCTCGCTTTAGTCTAAGGCCTGGCGCTTCTGGGACCCTGTCCGACATCGCATCGTTGAGTCCCGCGATGCCCTGTTCTTTGAGGACCTCTTCCCTCACGACCTCCCTCGCATCCGGTTTGACTCCTCTCTGTTCTTGTCGCTGTCATCTCATGGAGGAGATACTTGTCGCGTCCCCCCTCCAACCCCAGAGGCACATGTCGTCCCGCCAACATCCACACCCCCGGCAACGGATGGCCTGGATGCTCCTCCCCTGCCATTCACCTCGCCGAGAAGTTCCCCTGCTTGCCATGCTATGCACCCATCGGAGACAGAGTCTTGTGCTGAGTCACTAGCCCAGCCGAAATCCTTCTCCTACCTCCGATGCACCCGCACCCACGGATCCGTCCGTGCCTAGTGGTACCCCGACATCGGAGCCGGCACCTGTCCCCGTCTTGCTACCTCGTCCTCGCTGGGCTCCCTCTGCCGTCACTGGCACCCCGGCGCACTAGGTCTACACCCGTGCTCCTGGTGGAATTCTTTGGCCCCATAAGCCGGCGCCTCTCCTGGGTCCTCGTACCAGGCCCCCCCCGTCCAGCCTCCAGCACACCCGTCGACACACTTTCCTCCCCTCACACTGCTGTGAGCTGTGAGCCCGGCATCAAGGTCCTTGGCTTGACGGCCCTTGGCCTCGTTGCCCAGGACATCCACCCAGGCTCGATCCTAGGCTACGCTCTCATCTCCAAGGAGCATCGACATGCGGTCTCCGCCACCCTGGCCTGGGCCCCTACAGGACTTTATGCCGACCGTGTACTGACGGCACGACCTTCCCTACTGGCGCCTGACCCACAGAGCCTACTTGAAGCCCGTGTTGCTCCCGATGCTGACTAGTGGGAGGCTACCTGTTGGGAGGAGCTCAGTGCCATCAACGAGTATATAATGTACGAGCTCGTGGAGCTTCCTTTTGGCCGCAAGGCCATCGCGTGAAGTGGGTTTTTTTGGTGGAAGTGGAAGCCAGATAGCACTCTAGACAATTACAAGGCCCGGCTCACCACCAAGGACTTCTCCTAGGTTGCTGGAGTGGATTGCGACCAGGACTTTGCTACGGTTGGCCGTTTCACCACGAGCCGAGCGCTCTTCAGCCTAGTCGCATATCATGATTGGGAGCTCCGATGGACGTGAGCAAAGTCTTTCTTCACGATACTCTCGATGGTGAAGAGCTCTACGTGGTCCAGCCTCCTAGCTTTGAGGATGAGACGGGCCGAGTCTGGCGACTACGGAAGGCCCTATATTGGAACACCGAGATCAGTAGCACCCTTCCAAAGGATGGATTTATCTCCAGCACCGCAGACCGACACTCTTCATCTCTCCTCCTGGGACTCCCCTCGCTACGATCCTCATCTATGTGGATGACCTACTCATTGCATCTCCCGACATTGCCGCAGTTGAGCGAGTGAAGGAGTTACTGAAGGCGACCTACAAGATGAAGGATCTCGGGCCTGCGTAGGTGTTCCTTTGGCACGGAGATTAAGCTCGATCTCACACACGACATCATGCGGGTACATCAGGCAGCACATGTTCAGACGTCAGCCGACCGCTTTGCCGATCTCTTGAAGACTGTCACCAGCGCCTCCATCCCCACGGGTAGGCAAAACTGAAGGCTACTGACGCCAGCACCTTGGGTGTAGTGGTGGACATTACGGAATTCCTCTGCGTCATCGGGTCACTCACCACACGTGCCAAAATCACCTTTGTCGTGAATTTCCTTGCCGAGTTCTTACAAGCCCCACAACAATTGCACCTTGATGCAGCCGTCCGTGTGTTGCGGTATGTGGTCTCCACCCCACACCGAGGCCTCACATTCCATCCTTAGCCATCCATGGTGGCTGTGGACTACGCCGACAGCGATTAGGCATGGAGCCTAGATGGAAAGAGCCGCACTGGTTGGATCTTTGTCATCGGGGACATAGCAGTGTCATGGCGTAGCGAGAAGCAAGAGTTTGTTACACGCAGCACAACAGAGGAAAAGTACTTGGTTTTGGACGCTGGTGCATGTGAGAGTGTGTGGTTATGTCACTTGTTGAGTGAGTTACGTCAGCTTGTGGCATCCAACACCTCACATTGTGACAATGAGAGTGCCACTGAAATCGCCTACAATGATGGCATCCACCATGCACACTCAAAGCACATCAATGTTGAGTATCACTACGTACGTTCCTTGTTGCATGAGGGCAGTGTTCACATCGTGTGGGTTGAGACTGTGAAGCAGTTGGCTGACTTCCTCACCAAGGCGCTGAAGTGTAACTCGTTCAAGAAGGTTGTGCGTATGGCTGGATTGGTTGGTGCAACCCTGAATGCATGCGGTGTAGCTCTTTCGCTTGCATGGGTTCTCGTCGCTCTTCCTCATTGCACGTTTGATTCGTCTCCTTTTGCTCTTGTACTAACTATTGGGCCGGGTAGCATGGAGGAGCATTACTTCTGCATGTTCATGTATAATGGCGCCTTTGGGTCATGGGGGAGTGTTGTTTTGTCTGTGCACTACCTCGGGACTCACATCGTGACCTCTCAGTTGGTGTACATGCTCATGCAGACAAATGACTGGATGGGCGTTGATGTTGACGGGGCACTGTTCGATGGAGGGGACGTGTCACAGTGAAGCCGAGCATGTGGTTATCCTTCTCCTCACGCTTCTGACACTACATCCTCATGTGACTAGATCCATCGGCAGCAACCCTTGGATGTCACGTCATGACTAGTTGTAGATGGCTCTTAGAGGTAGTGCAGCCGGCGCCTGAGTTCGGGCAGTCCTAACTCCTCCTACCTATTATTCTTGCTCATTCTGGCTGCACGACTGCATTCGCAGCGTGGTTATTCCGTTATGGTCTAGTTTTTGGGTGAAACAGACAATGGCCGGGGTTTGGGCTGTCTGGTGTCTAGTTGGGCTCACCTAGGAAACTCTGCCAGACAGGATAATGCTAGGATTTTCCTGGTTGGCTGGTTTTCTGTGTGGCAAGCCTCACAGAGCTGAGGTGAGACTACAACTGAGAGGGATCTCAGTTCGTTGCTCATTATTAATTCCGAACCAGTCATTGCTTCATTCCAGCTAATTTTTTGGCGTTAACTCTAGCACGTGTACTTCTGAATATCAAACCAGAGCTCTCAGACTTAGACTCTAGTGCATCAGACTAAAGGGGCAGACTAAGCAACGAGCGTGGGTTCCTGCACACCGCATCAACAATGCTATTGCCCCAACCTACGCACTAGAAAGTTCCCTTTTTTCACATCGACCACCTTCCCTAGTTTAGACACATCCAGTGCCTTCAAGAAACTTTGTCCAGCTGGGGTCATAGGCATCGACATTGTGGGTGTGGACTCAAGCATGGAGACGAAGTGCTCCCCAAGGCTGTGGACGTATGCAAACTGATGGACGTGAAGAGTGCAACGAGAGCGATCACGGTCAAGCTCCATGCCCAAGAAGAAGCGAGCGGGCCCTTGGTCTTTCATTTTGTACATGGACTGCACGAGCGTTTTCACTGACTTGAGGGCATCCTGGCTGGACGATGCTAAAAGCAAGTCATCCACATAGACAAGGACAGCCACAAATGGGATGGAAGGAGGGGCGACGAAGAGTGACAGATCGACCGTACTACGTCTGTAATCGCCTTTCTTTGGATTGGACGTGATTTCTTGGTTCCAGTAATGAGTTGAATGTTTTATGCCATAGTGGGCCTTTCGTAGTCGCCAAACTCTGTCCCTGCCATCAGAGAATCCGGGGGGCTGGACCATGTAGATCTTCTCATCCAACTGCCCATGCAGGAATGCGTTGTTCATGTCCATCTATTCCAGCTCCCAGTCATGGTGGGCTACTAGACTCAACAGTGCTCTGGCTTTCGTGTATCGCTCGTCTGGCGGAAACATCTCGTTGAAGCCGATATGTGGGACCTGGGAGAACCCCTTTGCCGTGAGTTTTACCTTGTACTTGTCGAGTGCACCAGTGGGCTTGTATGTTTGCCGAAAGACCCAACGAACATCGATGGCCTTGCGTCCCGGTGGTAGATCTACCAGCTCATAGACAACATGGTCGTCAAGGGCGTTCAGCTCATCAGGCATGGCCGCTCCCCACTGCTGATCATCATAGGGTGTGCGCACTCGGTGCACTGTGGTCGGCTCAGGAGATAAGTTTGTGGTGGCCAAGGTGACTTGACAATCGGCGACGCTGTTCAAGGCGGTTATACCCAAGGCTCGCGCATGTTCCGAGGCTAGCAGCACATAGCCAATGGCGGAACTAGAATGGACAATGCCAGTGGCCACGCCTAGCGGGTCCATGCCAATGGGGAGGACAAGGGACTACTCAAAATGAGGCTGAGGAGGACGGGCAGTGGCCGTAGAGGTTCTAGATTAGTCAGAGAGCACGCGAACGCGCCCACCTCGGACGAAAGGAGAGAGAGGAGCAGGGCTCGAGGTAGGTATCTGAGGTAGTTCAACCACATGAACGGGAGAAGAGAAAGGTGGGTTAGCCACAGTGGGCATGGCTGGTTTAGACGGAGCCACAGAAGAAGGGATCGAGGCAGACAAAACAGGGTCTGAGGCAGGGGAGGACGATGTGGCCAAAGAGCCACTGGAAGATGTGGGTAAACTGGGCACATGACTTGACGACGGTGATTACAACGTGGGTGAGAGCTGTAACACAGTCATAGCAAGGACTGCCAGAGAGGCGTGCCCGACATCCCCCCTCAGGCGAGTGAGAGGCAAAAGGGAGGAGGCAGGGGACATGGGACTGAGATCATGAAGGAACAAAAACTTGGATAATAGAGCATCACAGTACTCGACGACACGCTGATGGACAGGATCCCAGAAGTTCCAGGCCTTAGACTACGCAGACACGCCGAGAAAGGGGTACAGGCGACCTCGGGGGGGGGGGGGGGGGGGGGGGGGGGGGGGGGGGGGGGGGGGGGGGGAGGAGGATTTACCGTCACACAGGTCCTCCGGGAGCCAGACAGAAACAATGCTACCCGAGACCCAAGCCAGACGAAGGTCAACCCGATGGCCGTGCCCACGCCCAAAAGGCGTGACGGTGAGGGGAAGAGGGCCGTGGGGGATTTGATTCCAGAACCAGGCCATGTAGCTCATTGCCATGAAGGCAAAGAGCGGCAACAGGCCGGACTCGGACAGGAGGGTGCAGACACCGTTCGCGAGCATACGATTCCAACGCTCGGAGACTGCGTTCTGCAGGGGTGTGTTGGGAGTGGAAGTCTCTAGACACACCCCGTACGACCCGAGAAGTTGGGCGGAGGGTCCAAGAAACTCACCACCATAGTTTCTACAAAAGACATGCAAGGACCGTTGATAGGGACTCTTGGCATGAACAAGCCAAGACTCAATGACGGAACAGACAACGCTCTTTTGATGGAGTAAAAAAACCCAACGGAAGTGAGAGAACTCATCCGTGAGACAGAAGACATAGCGACCAACGTCACCCAGGAGGTCATGAGACAAAGGACCCATGACACCGGCATGAATACAATCAAGAGGATGAGCAGACTAGGACTCAGAGGGAGAGAAAGGAGAGCGATGCATTTTTCCGTGTGCGCATTCAAGGCAGTCAGAAGGGCAAGGGGAAGGAAAAGTATAGGGTGAGAGACTAACGGCAGGTTGGAGGCGGAGTATGCTATGAATGGAGTCAGAGTGAACATGACCAAGGAGATGATGCAAGAGGTGCACAAGATCAGGAGAAAGTGAAGGGGCAACATGTGCGAGAGCAATGCTAGCTGCAAGGGCAGAGGAGGCATGCAAGGGCACACGATAGAGCTCATCACAGTCCGCATCATGCAAGGCTGCACAGCCAGAGGGACGAAACAGACAAGGGCAACACCACGTCTGGCAATGAATTTCATACCTTGATCGTCCAGAGAGGGCACCGACTGCAGGCTGAGTTCCAGAGAGGGCACCGACAGCAGGCTACGTATAGAATGTTGGGCAAGTACAGGATACCACTTGGACCAACAAAGCACACGATGCCAACACCTTGGACGGGGAGTAACTGGACGGACCCAGCACAAGCGAAGCGAACAGGCTCGACGGGGCTGAACAAAACAAACAAGGAACGGACAGAAGTCATGTCATACGTGGCCTTTGATTCGAGGATCCACTAGAGACATGCATGGAGGACAGGATACCAGAGGTTGCGACAGTACCAATGGAGGCCACAAGCAAAACAGTTGACACACACATGGCAAGACAATGAGGCAGGAAGACAGACTGCCGCTGCTAAATCCATAGGATAAACACTGAAAAGGGGCGCAAGACGTGACCCGGGGGAGGGTCCCCATGAAGGACACTGTCATTATAACAAACAAGACCTCTGGCCAACGGTGCAACACCCTCACCTCCCTGATCGCGCAGGCAAATAAGCTAAAGGAGAGACTGCTCGAGCTGGCGATTGCGGTCACCGTCAACATAAGCTAGCGGGGCTGGGATAGAGGGGCTGGAGGAAGAAGGGAACCATGGCGGCGCAGTGTAGGCAGAAGAAGGGGGTCCAATGTACAAGGGCGCACCATACGGAGGAGGCTACCTCCAGGGGTAAGGGACAGACGGTGGAGGAGACGGCATCCCAGTAGTGGAGTAGGCATGGGCGAGAACGGGAGCAGATGAGCGGGTGGTGGCACTAGAGCTAGAGGACGAGGGCGCGGAGGAGGAGCCGGAGGTGAGAGCCTAGTGAGCCCACATCACCTGGGCAAGGCGGAGATCGTCCGGGGGGCGGGGCATGCATGAGCAGAGTGCTCGGTAGAGCCACAGCTCCAGCACACAACGACACCGGAGACATGGGACGAGGAGGAAGTGTCCTTATCCTTGTCCTTGCCCTTGCCCTTCCCCTTACCCTTGCCTTTCCCGTGACACTGGGTGGCAAGGACAAATGCAGGAGAGGACAAGGGAGAAGAGGAAGAGGAAGAGGAGGTCGATGAGGAAGAAGAAGGGGCAGTAGTCACGGCGGCAACACCGGCCGCTAGCGTGCGGTGAAACCATTTGTTCTAGAGGCTTGTCCACCAGGCGGCGAGCCTCTCAGCGGTGAAGTCCCAGTGGGAACCAACACCAGGCGGGGACTTGTGAGGCACTGGCTTTGAGGCAAGACAGTGTAGCTCATCTGCCTTGACATTGCGGGGAAGATGGGACAGCTCAAGAATCAGTCCGTTGACCATGGTGTGTACTACAGACAGCTGACCTCACAGAGCTTCGTCGAGCTTGCGAAGCAACTTGAGTACGCGAGCCCGATACGCATCAGCCGTTTTGTCCGCGCGTATCCAGAGCGTGCTGAACTGCACTATGAGCACACTTTGGATCACCCGACCAGTAATGGTGGTGCGACGCCATAGCGTGGTGTACGTATCAACTCGGTCAGATAGACACTGGATAGCGAGATCAACATTGTAGGCACCAACGTCATCGACAAGAGTCCCTGGGGAAGAAGCAATAAGGGCATGAACAACGCGAGCGGACTCGTCAGCATCGGGTGTAAAAGGTGGGACAGCTGGGAAATAGTATTCCCACAAGCGTCCCCCCTACGCCCAGGGCACTGAAGCGGGTCTCCAAGGAGGAGAAGGCAAGCCTAATAGCAAGGACGGGAGGCTGGGAGAAGAAATCATGCTGAGGCGCGACAACGGTGGGATTGGCTGTAGTAGTAGCAGGAGTGGCAGAGGGGTTTGTGGCAGCAGTGATAGCAGCAGAAGGTGTGGAGGCAATACCAGCATTAGTGATCGCAGTGGCAGCAGCGGATGGGACTGACACAGTAGAAATGCACTGAAGCACAATGGTGGCAACCCCATCAGCAAATGCATCGTGGTTATCATTTGTAAGCTTGAGGCGATCTTAAGCCTCTCGTTGAGCCTCGCGAGGGAGGTTCAGCTGGCGTTGCAGATCCACAATGACTAAATTGTCATCACCAGGCATGGTGGCATCAGAAGGGCCCTGTCAGACAGATTTTGGCAGAGGTTTCCCAGCCCCAGTGGGCGTGGGAGAAATGTGGCAGCCTTAGGCAGATAGTAAAAGATGTAGGACAGCCCATCCCGAGTCAGACATGACAAGGAACCGCAAGAGGAGTAGGAACAGGGGATAGGCAGGCACCGGATGCAAGAAAGCAGATCACAAAGAGGTAGAAGGAGGAGTGTGCAAGAGGACACAAGGAGAGGAGGGACAGCTGCAGCTGAGGTGACAGAGAGAACGGAGATGGTAGAGGCAGGGGGCACCACTAGAGCAAGTGCCCCAGTGACAGGCCGTTGCGAGGATGGTGACGATGACTACAACGGAAACTGCTACTGCGTCAATGCTGGATATTGCAGATGGGGCTGATGCCACAATGACAAGTGCCGCTGTTGTAGAGACACAAATGGGGGATGCGACTGTGGTTGTAAAAGATGCAGGTGATGTAGTGGCAGATGCAACAGCGGATTCTGTTGCAGAAATCTGTGTGCCTATGTCTGCAGCTGCTACAGTAGGGGGTCTGTTAGCATTAGTGGGTGTGGAGACACCCTCAAGGATGCCTAGCTCTCACTGGTTCACGCTACCAATGTTTGGGGCAGCCAATGGACACCAATGGTGAAGAGTGTGGAGCACAAGGATCACGGATGTGAGTGGGCAGAACGCGTCGCATTCAGTAGAACTGGATCAAAACACGTTTTTGTTACTTAGTACAGTGAGATTACATCAGATTCTTATATCCTATAATCTAAGCTTTCCAATGCATCCAAGCACATCCAACTCGGAGCAGTAGAGTCCCTGCTATGGCTGTCGAAGTAATCCTTGGTGGAGCTGCCCACCTTGCCTTGCTCGCTAGGCAATGTGAGGCGCTTCGACGGTGACTCGTCGGAGCGCTTTTCCTCGCCCAAAAGTCATGGAGAACTTCATCCTGGTCCAGGAGATCCTTCTAGTTACTTCTTTTATGCCCCTGGTGCATTTGGAGCTCGTTGGGGACAAACTCGGATCACTGGCGGTGGGTTATACCGCCACCAATGGCGGGTACCAGATTCCACCCGCCCAACACCCGAATTTCGGGCTATGCTAACTTTCTGAATACTCACTCAAATCGAGCGATTCAAAGCTCGATCCTGCATGTAACAATCCAAGGAATCCAAATATAAAATCAGATCAGTGTTCGACCACTTAGTGGTCGAACCAGGGAGTACAATTAACGGCATGGGATACACCATGTCAAAAATCTCCCCCTTAATGCCCTGTCCTTGTAACCTGTAGCATTTTAAACTTCACAGCGCAGACCAAGCTCCATGCAGCTGACGTCGTGCCTGTCCTTGGGCTGTGCCTTGGTCATGGCTTCGGCGAGCATGCGCTTAGTGCCACAATGCACAATAGCTGCATCTCCCTTCACCACCAAGTCCCACGCGTAGTGATACCGGATCTCCATGTGCTTGGTCCTCCTGTGCAGCACCGGGTTCTAGGTAAGGCTGATGGAACTCATGTTGTCCACATTGAGTACCATCGACTTCCTTTGAGACACCCCGATCTCCTTTAGCAGTCGCCGCAGCCACACCGCCTCCTTTGCGGCTTTCACGAGTGCGATGTACTCCGCTTCGGTGCTGGATAGTACGACACAGTCCTGCTTCCTGCTTGCCCATGAAACTACTGCACCACCAAGCAAAAACAAATACCCTAACGTTGACTTTCTTTCATCCACATCACCAGCCCTTTCGGCATTTGAGTAGCCGACCAACTCGAAGGAGTCATCACATGTTCACCCTCCAAACATAAGCAGCGAGTTTTTTTTCACCTTGAGATAGCGGACGATCAGCTTCACCGCTTGCCAATGCAGCAGCCTGGGGTCAGCAACATAGCGAGTCACTTGGCCCTCTGCGAAGGCCAGGTCGGGCCGTGTTGCCACCATGGCGTACATGATGCTCCTAAAAACGGACTGGTATGGCACACCTGCCATCTCCTCTTTCTCCACGTCCTTGCTCGGCCCCATGCTTGAGCTCAGCTCACATGTGGTGGTCATGGGTGTGCCGATGGGGTTGCACTCCTCCATGTTGTAGCGGCAGAGTACGTCTTGCATGTACTTTGCCTACCCCATCTCCTACGTGCGTGACTTGCGGTCCCTCTTCATGGTGACGCCGATGTAGTACGCGAGCTCGCTCATGTCGGTCATTTTGAACCGACCGCCCAGCTGCCGCTTCAGGTTCACCAACTCCTCCATGTCTAATAACACAAGGTTGAGGTCATCCACGTAAAGGACCAAGATCTGGTGCAGCACTGGCTGCTTCCACACGTACACGCTCTGATCCGCTTCGCAGTGCTTGAAGCCAAGCTCGGCCATGAAGCCATCCATTTTCAGGTACCACATGAGTGGCGCTTGCTTCAGTCCGTAGAACGCCTTGCGAAGCCGGCACACCTTCCCCGGTGGCACGTCCAGCCCCTCTGGCACCTCCATAAGGACCTCCTTGTCTAGGTCGTCATTGAGGAGTGCGCTTTTCACATCCATTTGGTGGACTTCGTAGTCGCGCGCCGCCACCACCGAAAGGATGGAGCGAATGGAGGCGAACTTCGCCACCGGTGTGAAGGTCTCATCGTAGTGCTCATCCTTATACTGGACGTACCCCTTTACAACCAGCTGTGCTTTATACCGCTCCACCTTCCCCTCCTTGGAGCCGATGATTTTTGTACCCTCTGGCCTGTCAATCAGCTGCCAAGTGCCATTTTCTTCATGGGAGGTGACCTCATATTTTATAGCTCCCTCCTACTCAGCCCCATCCTTTTGCTACAACGCCTCCTTGATGGTCTCGGGCTCCTCTTGCGCAAAGAACGCTCGAGAAAACCCAGTCCAGATGCCCTCCGCGACATCGTATTGTTTTGCCGTCCTCCTTCCGCGTCCGCTTCTTCGGTACTGCTGCTGTTGAGGTTGCTGCTGCTGCTGCTACCGCCCTCTCATGGTGCCACTCACACCGCTGGCCTGCTCTCCCTCTCTTGGGGACCGTGGAGATGCGGGCTCACTCCCCGTCTCCTCATTCAGCTCCACTGCAGCTGGCGCTTTGGACTCATTGTCCGACTCGGCTGAATGCAAATCAGTTGGAGCCGCACGGACGTCACTCTCTTTTGCATCCTCCGACGTCTCCCCCTCGAGGAGTGGCAGCCACTCTCCCCGCTTGGAGAGACCAGTGTCCTTGTCCTTCCAACAGCTGTCCTTGTTTAACGTGTCATCGTGACTCTTCACGATCTGCTGCCTCCAAGGATTGAAGAGCCGGTATGCCTTGCTCCCGCTCTCGTATCCTATGAAGATGCACCGGCGAGTCCGCGGGTCCAGCTTGTCCTGCCCATCCCATGCCTTCACAACACCATGTACAACACACCCAAATGTGCGGAGGTTGTCAGGAATGCTTTCCTGGCGTGCCCTGAACTGCTTAAGTGTGCACGGTTTCTTAGTGCAAAGAGACTTTCAAGTGAGGTGTGTGCTTTGGGTCGCCACAACACCAAGTACAGAATTCTGGCAGAATACAGATTGCGGAAACTGAAAAAGGCTGAGAATCATTAATGGTTAGTTTTTTTGGTGAGATTACATCAGATTCGTATAGCCTGTGACTTGAGATTTCCAACGCATCCAAGCACGGCCAAAACGGAGCAGTATAGCCCCTGCTACGCCCATCCAAGCAACCCTTGGTGGAGGCACCTTTGGCCGCAGCCGACGTGAGTCGTCTCCGACACGGGCCGACGACGGCTCGAAGCGCCTTTCTTTGATTGAAAAGTCAAAGGGCGGCTTGACCTGGTCCAGGGGACCTCCCTGGTTGCTTCCTCTAGGGCCTTGGGGTCTATGGAGCCAGTTGGAGCTGAACACGGACCACCGGCGGTGGAGTATCCCGTCACCCCGGACGGGTACAAGATTCCACCCGCCTCACCACCCGAACTTTGGGTAGGGCTAACTCTCTGAATTCTCAACCAAATTGAGCAACTGAAAGCTCGAAATCGCATGGAAAATCCCAAGGAGTCCAAATCTGCAATCCGATTGGACATCCAACCACTCTCTAGTAGTCGGACCAGGAAAACGGCAAACGGAAACCATGGCTTCCATGGCGGATGCCTCATGCTCACTCTTTACTCGTCCGCTCCTGTGCCTTCAAGCCCTTCACAGCTTGTTAACCCAAGCCCTGCAAGGCTAATGACATGCCAATCCTGGGGCTGCACCTTGGTTAAGTAATCTGTGAGCATGTGCTTTGTGCTGCAATACTTCAGCACAACCTGTCCCTTCTCCACCATGTTGCGCGCGTAGTGGTAGGACACATCGATGTGCTTCGTCCTCCTGTACTGCGTCGGGTTTTTGGTCAGCGAGATGGAGCCGGTGTTGTCCTCTTGAACCACCGTAGGCTCCTGCTGTGGCACGCCCAGCTCCCCCAGCAATCTGCGGAGCCACACTGCTTCCTTGACCGCCTCGGCCAGAGCGACATACTCTGCCTCCACTGTGGAGGTGGCAACGCAGTCCTGCTTCCTGCTGCACCACGAGACCGCTGCACTTGCGAGGAAGAACACATAGCCAAAAGTGGACTTCCTCTTGTCCACATCGCCGGCGTTGTCCGCGTCAGTGTAGCAGACCAGCAGCAAGGGGTCTGACCTCCCCTTCTCATCGTACTTCAGGCACGCATGTCGCGTTGCCTGCAAGTACCGGAGGATGCGCTTCGCCGCCTACCAGTGTAGTGGCCCAGGGTTGGCCACATACCTGCTCACCTGACCCACCGCGTAGGCCAAGTCCAGCCGAGTCGCCACCATGGCATACATCAGGCTGCCCACCACAGATTGGTAGGACACCTCCGCCATGTCCTCCTTCTCCTCCTTAGTTTGCGGCGCCATCGCCGCACTCAGCTCACAGCTTGTGGAGAATGGACTGCCCACTGGTTTGCAGTCCTCCATGCCGTACTGCTTCAGGACCTCGACCACGTACTTGGCCTGCCCCAGTTCAAGCGTGCGCGCCCTCCGGTTCCGCGTGATGCTCACACCGAGGTAGTACCCCAGCTCCCCCATGTCTGTCATCTTAAATCTGTTGCTCAGGTGCTCCTTGAGCTGCTGCAAGGTCGCCAGATCTGATGAACACAGGATCAGGTCATCCACGTAGAGTGCAAAAATCTGATGGAGTCCCTTGTTGCACCGCTTGTACACGCTGTGGTCTGACTCACAGCGCTTGAAGCCGAGCTCCACCATGTAGCCGTCCATCTGTTGGTACTAGCACCTGGGCGTTTGTTTTAGCCGGTACAAGGCCTTCCGCAGCTTGCACACCTTGCCCTCCGGTGCATCCACCCCCTCCGGCACCTCAAGGTAGATCTCCTTGTTGATGATGCCATTCAAGAATGCCGTCTTGACATCCATTTGGTGGATCTCCATGTCCTTTGCGGCTGCCACCGCGAGGATCGTCCGGATGCTTGTGAACTTGGCGACGGGGGCGAACGTCTCATCGTAGTGTTCACCTTTCCGCTGCGCGTATCCCTTCGCCACTAGCCGCGCCTTGTACTTCTCCACCTTGCTTTCCTTGGTGAGCTTCACCTTGAATACCCACTTGGATCTGATCACCTTTCGCCCCCTCAGGCCGATCCACCAACTCCCAAGTGCCGTTCTCAGCAAGGGACACAAGTTCAGATATTATTACTTCACCCCACTGCTGCCCGTCAGGCTGTGCAAGCGCTTCCTGCACGGTTTTTGGCTCCATTGCGGTTGCCATCATGCACCACGCCATGCCGACCCAACGGCCCGTGCTTGCGTCATACCGCTTCGCCGCATTCCGCTACCTCCGGCTGCGACGCGGCGACCTTGGCGACGCTGGCTACTGGTCCTACTGCTGCTCTGCTGCAACGTTGTCCTCGGCCGCGGGCTCCCCCGCGTCGGCTGCTACATCCTGCGCTCCAGCGGCACCTGCACCTGCTGCATTGCCCTGCTACGCTCCAGCACTGTCATCCTCCGAAGACCCGTCATTGACCTCTGCAGCCGCCGGCTCCTCCTCACGCTCAAGAAGTTGGAACCACTCCCCCTGCTTTGAAGAGTGCGTTGCGTCAATGTTGTTGCTGCTGCAGTAGCTCTGCTCCTCATCAAACATGACATCGCGACTGGTGATGATATCCTGCATCTGTGGATCAAAGAGGTGGTACGCCTTGAGCGCACTCTCGTATCCAACGAATGCGTACGCCTTTGCACGCGGGTCCACTTTGGAGTCTTTTCTTTGCGCGGCCTGCACCAATGCATGCGCCTTGCACCCGAACGCCTTCAGGTGCGCAACGCTTGGTTTGCACCCGCTCCAAGCCTCCTGCGGTGTCTTCCAGCCGCCCTTCCCCTTCAGCACTGCTGTTGGGGTGAGGTTGGTGATGTAGCACGCCGTACTCACGGCCTCAGTCCATTGGCTCCATGGCAGTTTAGCGACCACGAGCATCGTCCGTGCCATGGTCAGTAGTTTCTGGTTCACACGCTCCACCACACCATTTGACTGAGGCGTGTACGAAGTGGTCGGCTGCCACTTAATCCCCTGCTCCTTAAGCCACCCTCTGTAGCCCATATACTCGCCGTCATTGTCGTTGTGTAGCGCTTTGACCTTGCGGCCAGTCTGCCTCTCCACCGCTGCGACGTACTTCTTCAGCCGGTCCAGCACCACGCTCTTCTGCTTCAGAAAGTAGACGTAGAGTTTTCTGCTGCAATCGTCGATGAAGGTGACGAAGTACCGCGCGCCTCCAATGGATGGCGTTTTGATTGGTCCGCACACATCACTGTGTACGACCTCGAGCAGGTTCTCGGCCCGCCGCTGTCCATCTTCAAACGGTTTGTGCTTCGCCTTGCCCACGATGCAAGGCTCGCACTTGTGCTCTGCGGAATCTGCTGCTGTGTCTGCTGCACCGGTGATGTTGAGGCCGCGAACCATGTCGCGCTTCGCCATCTCTTGCACGACTGCGGGCAACGAGTGCCCCAGTCGCCGATGCCACAGCTGCTGGTCTGCTCCCCTGCCTTTAGCGAGGTTGACGACGCGTGCTTGCAACTCTGCTGCGTCTACTGCCGAGGGGATGACCTTTGTCTCAACAATGTAGAGACCTCCCTCGCGCTTTGCTTTGAGCACAACCTCGCCACCGCCGTCCATCCGCACGACTGCACCTTTCCTGCAGAAGAGCACTTCATACCCCTTGTCTGTCAAGCGGCTCACACTCAAAATGTCAGCCAGGCCGGGGACATGTTGCACATTTTGGATAACACATTGTGCCTTTTTACCACCAACCACCACCTCTATGTCCTCATCACCTTGGCCGGCCGCAGGTTCGACCTTGTCGTTGGCGGTTACCATGGACTTTGCAGACTTGGTGTAGTTGATGAACCCCACCTTCTCAACTTGGGTATGCTCCTCCGCACCTGAGTCGAGGCACCGCCGGTTGGCGCCCTTCAGGTCGTGGTTCTTCGTGCCGTTGAGTAGCGCTTTCTTGCCTTTAGCACCCTTGCCGCCGGCCTGCGCCTCCTCCGGGCACTCCTTGGCCCAATGGCCTTCCTTGCCACAGTTATGGCATGCACCCCTCTTGGCGCCCTTCTTGCCGCCGCCCTTACCGCCGCCTCGCTTGTCGCTGCTGCTGCCACCTTGTGTTTTGGTGACCAGGGCAGTTGAGGATGACGAGGTCTCGCCACCGCTCCGACGGTGCATCTCGTTGCGGATGTACTCGGCAACTGCGCCGTAGGTGAGTTTATTCTCCTCCCAATCTCCCAGCACGGTGATGAGAGGACCCCAACTGTCGGGTAGATCCATGAGGAGCACCATCGCCTGCATCTTCGTGTCAATCTTCCACCCCACATCATTGTATTGTGAGGCAAGAGACTCGATTTTTTGCATGGCGGAAATGACGTCCTCACCCTCCTCGATCCTCACCGTCAAGAGTCGCTTCATTGCGAAGATCTTGTTGGCTAGGGATGTTGATTGGTGGATGGAGCAGAGCTTCTTCCATGCGTCAGCTGCCAGGTCGCAGCCGTGGATATAGCCCCACTGAGATTCATGCAGCACCGACAAGAGGAGCATCAACGCCTCCGTGTTCTTCTTCGCGAAGGACGTCTTCTCCTCGTCCGTTGCGCTCGCATCTTAAACCTCCGTGCCCTTCATGAGCTCCAGCAGTCCCTTGTGCGCGAGGTAGATCTCAAAATTCCACCGCCACAGCCCAAATCCAGGGCCGCCCATGTACTTTTGGATGGGCGAGGACTCGGGCTTCTGCGCCATGATGAACTTTTGCGATGGAAAGTCCCAGAGTGCGACGGCGATGTCGCCCGGAGTGACACTCCCGTGCGTTGCGGAAGCCGTGATCGTCTTGGTAGGCAGGTCAGGGCTCGCAAACCCGCCCCAACCCAACCCCCCTGCCCTCGTCCGCGCCACCTCACCACCCCCCCACAGCAGCGGTGCAGCGGAGGGCGGCTGACCGCATCCAAAACGGCGCTGGCCGTTCTCACACCGCAGCCGCCAAGTTTTGGGCTCGCAAACCCGCCCCAACCCAACCCCCCTGCCCTCGTCCGGGCCACCTCACCACCCCCCCACAGCAGCGGTGCAGCGGAGGGCGGCTGACCGCAACCAAAACGGCGCTGGCCGTTCTCACCCCGCAGCCGCTCACTTTTGGGCTCGCAAACCCGCCCCAACCCAACCCCCCTGCCCTCGTCCGGGCCACCTCACCACCCCCCCACAGCAGCGGTGCAGCGGAGGGCGGCTGACCGCAACCAAAACGGCGCTGGCCGTTCTCACCCCGCAGCCGCTCACTTTTGGGCTCGCAAACCCGCCCCAACCCAACCCCCCTGCCCTCGTCCGGGCCACCTCACCACCCCCCCACAGCAGCGGCGCAGCGGAGGACGGCTGACCGCATCCAAAACGCCGCTGGCCGTTCTCACACCGCAGCCGCCTACTTTTGGGCTCGCAAACCCGCCCTAACCCAACCCCCCTGCCCTCGTCCGCGCCACCTCACCACCCCCCCACAGCAGCGGCGCAGCGGAGGGCGGCTGACGTGTCTCCACCTTCCCTGCCCACCACCTCATCCCACCTCAACTGCACTAGAACGCCCCCCGATTGCGCTTTCCTCAGCCGTGGCTCCCAGGTGGTGCCGCAGCTCGCGCTTCCAGCCGGCCTGTTCCGTCTCCACCACTCGAGCTACAACATCCTAACGGTAATGTCGGATTCAAGGTACGAATAAACCCCCGCGCTCGCCAATGCCCCCAATCCCTCAACGCCCTGAACTAATTCCGTGTCCCCTATTCTGGAAATCTGTGACATCCCACCCTCCCTTTGTAAAATATTTTGCTCTAACCCCACTTCCCCTCTTCTCATATTTCTACCCCCTAGTCTCTGGGCCATATTATTAGATGCTGCTGTCCCCTCGCTCTTGACCTGTGCCACGGCCGCCGAATCCCATATTTCCCCTTCGTCCCTCTTGTTCACCCTCCCACCTTCTCATCTATCCACATTCGTGCCAATGGCACGGATCAAACGACGCGCTTCAGATCGCCTGTCTCCATTTCGGGTGTGCTCCGTGAATGGGAACGGTTTTAAATTGAATCCAAAACATGCCCTCCTTGCAACCTTTTTACAGATTTACCATATCGCACTGTGTGTTGTCACCCATACCCGTTTGCATCTGGACCGCCATGTACAACACCTTAGACGCACCATCCCTCATGCCACTATCATCCACACCACTACCTCAAACCAAGGTGTCGCAATTATTGTGAACCACCCGAACATGATCACCTCCATTGTTTTTTCCTCACCGTGTGGTCGCTTTGCCCGCATAGACATAAAATTCGATAACGAAAATTTCACCGTCATCGGAATTTATGGGCCAAACAGGGCCTCCGAATATCACCCGCTCTTGGGCCGTCTCAGAGCACACCTTGCTTCCTCCCCATCCCATAATCACCTCATTGTCGGGGGTGACTTTAACTTCATAGAAGCCCCCCACCTAGACACCACCCCGACACGGCAACACGCAAATTCATCCCTTCCCCTAAGCTTTCACTCAACCTTCCCCCAACCCCTCAACGACTCTTTCCGCTCAAAGTACCCCAACGGGTTTGAGTTCACCTACACATCGCCCGTCAATCAATCATCATCGAGAATCGATAGGATCTACATATCATCTGGGCTCTTGTCCCACATTCTCGAGCACGAGCATGCCCCCATGCCGGAAGGACTAAGTGACCACAGTCACATCCCCATCCTCACCCTTCATCACCCCTCACGCCCTTTTGGAAAGAGTAAGTGGCGCCTCAATGTATCCTTCCTCAATCGCGAGGGTTATACATGGGGCATCACATCCATTCTCCATTCCCCCAAAGAAGAACTTCAATCATGGGAGAACATGAAGTCTGCCCTTCGCGAGTTCTCCATCCAATACTCACAAAAGGAGGCTGTACGACGCCGTCGCACCCTTGCACACTTGAACAATAGAGTGGCACGACTCCGCCGCTTAGTGAAATGTCATCCTCTCAACGAGGAATGGCGCGGTCTCCTGAATATTGTCTCTGGCCAGCTACGCTCTTACTGGAATGATGACTTGGGAAAAATCCTACTCCATGCTAGGATACCCTACCATCGTGAGTTCCAACAACCACTGAAAATCCTGAAATCGCTTGCACAACGCCGCATGGCCAAAACGTGCATCAATGCTCTAAGGGATGACCAAGGACTTCTCAAAGACGATCTTCCTAGCATCATGTCCATAGCCACCTCCTTCAACACCCGCCTCTACCAGCCACGCCATACCCGTCCTGAGGCTCTCAAGCGCCTAGTCTCCATTGTTCACCCGCTCTTGAGGTGGAAAAAACAACCTCTCTCTCTTCCCCTTTCACAGCACAAGATTTTACCGATGTTGTCCTAGACCTTAAAAAAGGGAAGGCTCCGGGGTTAGATGGACTCCCAGCAGAATTCTACCAAACGTTCTGGAGTGACATTCAACCCCACTTCCTTCGCATGGTCGAAAACGCCCACGCCTCCAACCAGCTCCCCAGATCAATGAAAGGAGCAATTTTCACCGTCCTTTTCAAAAAATGTGATCCCCACGACATCCAAAACTATCGACCCATCTCTCTCCTCTGCACAGATTACAAGATCATTGCCAAGGCTCTTGTCAACCGACTTAACCCCCACCTCCATCTCCTCATAAGTCCGGATCAGACTGGTTTTGTCCCCAAACGCCAAATCCAGCAGACTATTTCCACCACACTAGATATGCTGGCCTCCCATTCTTCCTCAGACAAATCAGGCCTAGTCCTCCTCGTGGACATAAAGAAAGCCTACGATTCCCTCGATCGCGCTTTCCTCCTCCGAGTTCTCCATGCTTTTGGGGTTGGCCCCTTTTTTACCTCTTGGGTGGACCTGCTTCACACGAAGTCTTTTCTCCACTTGAAAATCAACGGTCATTTGTCCCCTCCAGTGCCAGTATTCTCAGGGGTCCGACAAGGATGTCCCTTAGCACCCGTCCTGTTTATCCTAGCCTTAGAACCATTGTGCTCATCCCTGCGACAGTCGTGCCTAAGAGGAATTACTCACCCCTTCTCCCCTCGACCGCTTCAAGTTCAATGCTTTGCTGATGACATTACCATCTTCCTCAAATCTTTCACTGAACTCCAGGTGGCACAAGACTTGTTGCACACTCTGTTTGAGGGAACTGGCTTGGAGGTACACCCAAACAAGTCAGCCCTCATAGGACTAGGATCCCTAAACTCCATCGCCCCTGCTGTACCAACTAATTTCACATGGAACCCTGGATCTGAACGACTTCTAGGTATCCAGATTGGGCCAGTCATCCACCCAGCTTTCACCTGGGACACCCTCTCGTCGAAGGTTGTGTCTCTCGCTACACATTGGGCCGCCCAACACCTTCCTATTCAAAGCCGCACCACAGTTGCCCATACCTTCATTATCCCGACCTTTCTATACCACGCAAACCTCCTTCCCCCCCCAAAGGAACATCTAAAGGCCATCACCCGTACCATCCTGAACTTCATCAGCGGTGTCAAAGCCCCGGGCCAACACCAAGCCCTCCGGTTCACAGGGGAGAAAAACATATGCACCCCTCTCAAATTGGGGGGATGTGGATTCACCCTACCTGAAACCAGAATTGCAGCACATCACTCCATGTGGCCTATTTCCCTCGCAACCCACCCCTCTTCTCTATGGATAGGGGCCGCCCTCAACCTTCTCTCTCATCACATAAAAAATCCATATCGACTTCTCACAGCTCATCCCAGAATTCTCAAGGTCCACAAGGTCCCAGATAGGTGGAATGCCTATTTTAAGGCCTTCTATGCCCTAAATCTGGACATTGCAAGCCCTCCCCTCCTCCCCCATTTTCTCCTCAATGAACCACTGAGTTTCAACCGCTTTCTCCTTAAGCGCGAGAATACACCCTACGGGCTCACACCGGGGGAAACATTTTTACACAATCTCACCCTGAGCTCTATCTTCGTCCTAGACAGTGACCACATATGGCGACCACTCAACCCGACTGAACTCTGTATCGCTTTTCCAAACACTACGCAACGAAGACGACTTTCTTCTTTAAAAAGGTCAATACCCCATGAATGGATCGCTGCACTCGCTGGCCAATCCTTTATTTGGCAGATAGAAGAAAACAATACTACACTGACAGTCGTTGTCACTTCCAAGAGTGGCCTCCCACAGTATACCTGTGCGAGAACATCACCGACGACACCGCCTCAATCCTTGCTTACGATAACAGGCAAGGTCATAACCTCCCCGCCGATCACTGCAATACCTTCACTGTTCCCATTCGTGACCTTTACCCAGTCATTGCAGTCAAAGCCTACCGCTCAGACCACTACTTTGTCCAACACACTTGGTTTACTTGTCCGTTTCAGGCATTCTGAGTGTCCCTTCCGGACCACATGTCGGTTAAGAAAGCGACAAAATCCCTCCGCCCTCTCTTGCATCCATCCGTTCTTTCACCTCGTCTTACCCGGTGGCATGCATCCATTGGATACAGCCTCCCTTGGAGAAAAATCATTCCCATATGGCGCAACACGCTTTTTCCCTCCAAAGGAAGAGACGCACTCTTTCGCATTGCTACCCGCTGCATTCAGGTCGGGACCCGCGTTGCCCCCATCATTGGCGAGGCTACATCCTTATGTAGTTTCTGTGGTGCATGAGAAGACTATGTCCATTGCTTCCTCACATGCCCATCCATCCTTGCCATCACCAGTTTCACTCAACATTCATACCTCCGAGTTTTCCATAAAAGAAATGTTCCGGAATGGATGCTTCTCTTTCGTGCCCCGCCTCGCAAAAAACGCAACTTGGTGTGGACATGCATACAACTTATCCTCCTCCACCTAATATGGAAACGGAGATGCGATCACCACTTTGATCGCTCACGCACTCATGCAACCACGTTGCTCTGGAAAGCTTTCCACCTCACATGTAACCACCTCAATGTACATCTTTCCCACCTCGCTGAGCAAGAGACTCGAAAGTCACATTCCTTGCTGTGCTCCATATTGGCCGATATGCACTCTTTTCCTCTCCTTATCCCCCCTCAAGAAAATGAGCCTTTATCCGGTCCCCTCACCAAAAATCGTGCCTTTTTCTCCTCCCTCTTGCTTGGCACAGGGAGACCCCCTTCCTAGAGAAAGGATTTTTCAACAAGCAAGGCAAAGGGAGAAAGAGAAGCGTGCCCGAAGGCCTTGCAAGAGAACCCTCAACTCCCTCCTCACAGGGAGTACCCGTAGCGAATGGGGTAATCGATCCCAAATGCTCAGCTCCACAACCACCCCTCCCCCCCTCTGCTAACCTTTCTCTGCTACATCCCTCTTCGCCCCCTCCACAAACACCTCCCCCTCCTACGACTACTGTCCTATCCAACCCCTTTGACATCTCCACTGCAGTAGTCCTCCTGGCCGCCCCAAAGGGTCCGCATGACCTTGCCCACCACGTTGAGGATGCTGCACGGAAGCGCCTCGCCGACAAGAAACAGTTCCCCCCCGGTGCTGCCCGTGACGTGTGGGTGAGAGACACATTGTTGCGCATGAGCAACCCGGGCAAGCAGATGCAGTTTTGGGACCTGACTGTCGACTCCACCGCCGTCGCCGAACTCTTTTGCAAGCTGGGAGCCCTTCGTGTGCCAGTCCCAGGTCAATCTGCTCCAGTCCTGGTAACAGTATCCATCGATGCAAGAACGCCCGAGGTGGGTCAAGCGACAGAGACAGTTGGCATCATTGTCAGTAGGGTGCCACGTGGCTTCCGCCCTAGTGACGTCGTAAAAATCCTGACCTCTCCCCTCACTAAGCCTGAAGGCACCATCTCACCCCCCCTTCTACGCTCAGTCTTTCACTTCCACCCCTTGAAGCGTGTGGGAAGAGCCCCTAGTACTCTAAGCGGTTCCGCTCTCGGTCCTGTCAACGACCTCAAGTGCCAATCCATTGACCCCCGCCTCTATTTTCCGAACCTGCCCAAAAACCCCATGCTCATCTCATTCAACAGCGACATCTGCACCCATTGCAACAGGGCACACAAGTCCACTGTTCACGACGAGTTCCCAGTCAGAGCTACTTACAGAGAATTACAACACCTCTCTATCTCTGAAGCCAAGCAAGCTCACCTCTCGCTTCTCCCCCTCACACCTTCTTACAGCGGCCTACGAGATGATCCAGACATCATCCTCACCTCTCCCGGTCCTCACCCCGAACAGTGGCAATGCATTCGGATGTTCTGCCGGTGGGCTTGGGGCCGCGGTGTAGACAGTTTGCTCACCCATCTTTCCTCCGCC